>ONZH01018057.1:0-12490 GCA_900303285.1 Rhinella marina
TCAGCAAGCTATCTAATCCTATAATGTGTGATACTGTATGCTTTACTTATGTATCTAAGCCTATCTTGTGTGATATTGTCTGCTTACCTGTGTATCTAATCCTATCATATGTAATACTGTCTGCAGCATTTTGCATCTAAGCCTATTGTGTGTGATATTGTCTGCCAAGCTATGTATCTATTCCTATAATTTGCGATACTGTCTGCTCAGCGGGGTATCTACTCTTATCCTGTGTGGTACTGTCTGCTTACTTATGTATCTAATCCTATCATGTGTGATATTGTCTGCTTAGCTGAGTATCTAAACCTATCTTGTGTGATACTGTCTGCTCAGCTGGTTATCTAATCCTATCATATGTGATACTGTCTGCTGAGCTGGGTATCTAATCGTATTATGTGTCATACTGTCTGCTTACCTATTTATCTAATCCTATCATGTGTGATACTGCCTGCTTACCTATGTATCTATTCCTATCATTTGTGGTACTGACTGCTTAGCTATGTATCTAATCCTATCATATGTGATACTGTTTGCAGCGTTGTGCTTCTAAGCCTATAGTATGTGATACTGTCTGAATAGTTGTGTACCTAATCCTATTATGTGTGATACTGCCTGCTGGGCTGTGTATCTAATCCTAACATATATACTACTGTCTGCAGAGTTGTGTATCTAAGCCTATTGTGTGTTATACTGTATGCTCAGCTGTGTATCTAATCCTATTATGTGTGATACTATCTGCAGCGTCATGTATCTAAGTCTACTGTGTGTGATACTGTTTGCTTAGCAGGGTTATCTAATCCTGATATTTGTGATACTGCTTGAAGAGCTGTGTATCTAATCCTATCCTGTGTAATACTGTCTGCTAAGCTATGTACTTAATCCTATTATATGTGGTACTATCTGCAGCATTTTGCATCTAAGCCTATTGTGTGTGATACTGTCTATGAAGCTGGGTATCTAATCCTATCCTGTGTGATACTGTCTGCTAAGCTGGGTATCTAATCCTATTTTGCGTCATACTGTCTGCTTACCTGTGTATCTAATCCTATCATGTGTGATTCTGTCTGCTTAGCTGAGTATCTAAACCTATCTTGTGTGATACTGTCTGCTCAGCTGGGTATCTAATCCTATCATATGAGAAAATGTCTGATCCGTTGGGTATCTAATCCTATTATGTGTCATAATGTCTGCTTACCTATTTATCTAATCCTATCATATGTGATATTGTCTGCTTAGCTGGGTATCTAATCTTATCATGTGTGAAATTGTCTGCTAAACTAGGTATCTAATCCTATCATGTGTAATAGAGTCTGCTCAGCGGAGAATCTAATCCTATCACGTGTGATACTGCCTGCTGGGCTGTGTATCTAATTCTATCATATGTACTACTGTATGCAGCATAATGTATCTAAGTCTATTGTGTGTGATACTGCTTGAAGAGCTGTGTATCTAATCCTATTTTGTGTCATACTGTCTGCTGAGCTGTGTATTTAATCCTATCATATGTGATACTGTCTGCAGCATTTTGTATCTAAGCCTATTGTGTGTGTGATACTGTCTGCCAAACTATGCATCTATTCTTATCATGTGTGATACCGTCTGCTCAGCTGGGTATCTAATCCTCTCATGTGTGATACTGTCAGCTGAGCTGAGTATCTAATCCTATCATGTGTGATACTGTCTTCTTACCTGAGTACCTAATCCTATTATGTGTGATACTGTCTGCTTACCCAAGTATCTAAACCTATCTTGTGTGATACTGTCTGCTTAGCTGGGTATCTAATCCTATCATATGTGATACTGTGTGCTCAGCTGGGTATCTAAACCTATCATATATGATACTGTCTGCTTAGCTGAGTATCTAAACCTATCTTGTGTGATACTGTCTGCTTAACTGAGTATCTAAACCTATCTTGTGTGATACTGCCTGCTTAGCTGGGTATCTAATCCTATCATATGTTATACTGTCTGCTAAGCTGGGTATCTAATCCTATCATGTGTGATAATGTCTGCTCTGCTGGGTATCTAATCCTATCATGTGTGATACTGTCTGCTCTGCTGGGTATCTAATCCTATCATGTGTGATACTGTCTGCTCACCTGTGTATCTAATTCTATCATGTGTGATACTGTCTGCTTACCTATGTATCTAATCCTATCATTTGTGATACTGTCTGCTTAGCTGTGTATCTAATCTTATAAGTGTTGGGAGTGGAACTGAGGGAGGTGGGAGTTTTGTTAAGCAGTGGCTCATTTTAATTTCCCTGGTTTTCCTGTCTCTCTCTTTCTTATAATCCCCTCTAGAGAGGAAGGTTTTATGTTGCAGAACAGATCTGAGCAGGAGGTCAGATGGAGGGAGAGATAAAAAGTTCCTTGCTGGGAGCAGAGATTTAGGGTGTTTTAGGCTGTGCAGAAAAATAGGGGTGATAGTTTTGGAAAATAGAAACATTGTTTGCAGTGTATATTTCATTAGTTATAATCCTGGTATATTTAGATTTTGTGCACTTAGGTAGTTTACATTTTGGATGAGGACCAATGTCTCACAAGAACTAAAGCCTTACATTTACATGTCTAGGTGTGAACAATAGAGGAGGGACTGTATTTCCCTTAATCAGGGACTAATAAAAGAACAGCTGGATACAGGGATGAATAGTCAGGTAATAAAGACACAGGGAATGGAGACTGGAACCTTGACATAAACAGTAAATATGAGGACTGGACACTTAGATGATAGGAAAGTTGTGAGAAGCTACAGTATAATGCTGAATGCTGACATACCAGGACTAAACACAGAAGTATAAATCCTTCCTTCATATTTCTAATTCCCCTAAAACCCATTTCTGTAGACACATCTGCTTCAAATCCTCATCCAAAAAACTTTATGTGTAGTTAGGCTAAGTACATTCACATGACCATATTTTTGGTCTGCATCAGATCCACATTTTTTGAGGACCCATTCATTTCAACGGGGTTAAAAAAAGATAAACACCATGTGCTGCCTGAATCTGAATGTCTGCTCCACGTTCCCACCAAAATATAGAACCTGTCCTATTCTTGTCTGATTTGAATATATATTTATTGGCAATGCATGCAATATGAGGAGGGAGGAGGAAGGAGGATTAAATACTGGTACTACTGGTGGAAACGCAGGAGCAGTATACACTGGAACTATTACATATATCTACAGACATACATACATTGATGTGAACGGAGCTTAGCCCCGCCCAGGCCAGTGATAGTAGTCGTGACGTCACTGGGCCTACGGTAAACACAGAGAAGGCCGCGGCGCTCCTGCAGCGCCGCTGCCTTCTCAAACAGCTGATCGGCAGGGGTCCCGGGTTTCGGACCCCGCTGATCAGATGCTGATAATCTATCCAGAGGATAGATCATCAGTTTGAAAAAACTGCAGAACCCCTTTAAGGAGGCATTATGTCAAAAGAATAAAGTTTGGTTCCGTGTTATCCAGTAGTGAGAAATCCTGATGCTCTCAAAAGGAGAAATAATATAAATATTGGAATTTGATACCCTTTAATGGCTAACTAAAAGCTTGCTCATATGGCCATATTGTGGCCCGCATACGACGGGTCCGCAATACACGGGAACCGGCCATGTGAACCCTGCATCACGGATAATTTTTTTGAATGGGTCTGCAATTACAGAGATGCGGTGCCGTACAGATTGTGGAGGCACGGATCGGAACCCCACGGAAGCACTAATGAGTAGTGATGAGCGAGCATGCTCGTCCAATTGTGGAAGTTTAGCTCAAGTGCCGTAAGGCAGGAGCAGCCAGGAACACAGACACAGGGGAACTCTTCAGGTCAGAGGTTTGGTTTATTAAATTAAGACAACACATCCATCTTACAGCCGCTTTCTTCAGCAGTATGACACCAAAGTCGTTCCTTCAGAGCCTTCCAAATAACCAGGTTCTTCTCACCAGTCTGTGTGGTTGTGGTAGAGCAGAAGACCTCAGCTACAGGGCTTGTCCAGCCTAGAGGAACAGAGAACGTCTCCTCTTTAGTCTCTGTTTCTCACGCCCTCCCCCATCAACCAGTGACACCTACATATCATCCAGGACTTCTCCTCCTAGATTATTACAGTATATATATATATATATATATATATAGTCTATCCACATAGAATGAATAAGAAGTGAATAAACTTACCTTCCAGATGGTTAATCTGTGATAATACAACCGCGACGTCTTAGAAAATCTGCCAAAAATTCCTGAGGATCGGAGAAGCCGCTCTCCAGTCTCAAGCCTGTCTCAGAGCAGGTTTGAAAAGGGGCAGAGCAGGTTTGAAAAGGGGGGGGGGGGGAGTCTGTCCAAGGTTTTACAGATCGATTATTTCTGTTATATAAGTGAACTCTACCATCTGGTACCCAGGGCTCATAAAATGATGATAGTTATAAGTGGATATTAATTAACAGGATATCATCAGACATACACTGATTGGTGGGTTTATCAATTATTAATTGCTTTAAGGCGGCTGCAGTAATGATAAAGGAGCAAGAAAAGACTCATAGAGGTAGAGTGACCGCGGCTGAAGGGCCTGCTCCTTGGCATAATAATTTTAGGAAGTCCTCATAATATTATAAAGGACCCCATGAAACGTGACAAGTCTTTACATGTATTGAATGTGGTCCGGTGGGTCATTTCTCCAGGAATTGTACATACGGATGCGTCCATTCTTAACTTATCTCTAAACTGGAAATGGTGTCAGTTTTGTCCTGACAGCAAAACAACATGATATCACGAGATTGTAACTAAACTGTCAAAAACTGCAATACATGTCACAACCACTGGGCGGTGAGTGCTCCACATTTAGCTGATTGCTCAGCTGCTTTTTCTTTTGTTTAGAGTAGCTGGCCTCAGATATGAGATATTTATTGGTAGACTCAGCTAAATTTTGTGAGATCGATTGAGAATATTAAGTGTTCTAAAGTCAAACACATGAGAAAAAAGGAAAACTATATCCAGAATCCAAACATCATGTGTGATACTGCCTGCTCAGCTGGGTATCTAATCTTATGTGTCATACTGTCTGTCTACCTGTGAATCTAATCCCGTCATGTGTGATATTGTCTGATGAGCTGTTTATCTAATCCCAAGTGTTGAGAGTTGAACTGAGGGAGGTGGGAGTTTTGTTAGGGTGAGCCACAGCTGAGCAGACCTTATAACACACAATAGGCTTAGATACACGACTCTGCAGACAGTATTACATATGATAGGATTAGATACAACAGCTGTCTACAACATTGTGCATCTAAGCCTATTGTGTGTGATACTGTCTAAAGAGTTGTGTACCTGATCCTATCATATCTAATACTGTCTGTAGAGTACTATCTGCAAAGTCTTGGATCTAAGTCTATTTTGTTTAATACAGTCTGATCAGCAGTGTATCTAATCCGGTCTTGTATGATACTGTCTACAGCGTTGTGCATCTAAGCCTATTGTGTGTGATACTGCTTGAAGAGCTATGTATCTAATCCTATCATGTGGGATAAAGTCTGCTCAGCTGGGTATCTAATGTTATGTGTCATACTGTCTGCTTACCTGTGTATCTAATCCCGTCATGTGTGATATTGTCTGATGAGCTGTTTATCTAATCCCAAGTGTTGAGAGTGAAAGTTCTGTTAAACAGTGGCTCATTTTAGTTTCCCAGGTTTTCCTGCCTCTCTCTTTCTTATCTCTCAGATGAATGGAGAGATAAGAAGTTCTTTGCTGGGTGCAGGGATTTAGGGTGTTTTAGGCAGTGCAGGAAAATAGGGGTGATAGTTGTGGGAAGTAGAAACATTGTTTGCAGTGAATATTTCATTAGTTACCATTCTGGTATAATTAGATTTTGTGCACTTTTAGTTTAGCTTGTGCTTCCAAAACGCAGAGAAACGGATCCAGTTCCAAGATCAATTCATCAATATGGAGCAGGATCCGTTTATAAAGTCTGCGTTTTGGACAGATCCTGACCATTGGGTATAGGACTGGTAGCATCCAAAACGCAGATGTGAAAGTGCCCTAAGATGTGTCTCCGCATGCTCATGTAATGTGCATTCACAATACAGCAGTTACCTCAGAGTGAGTTTGAAAAAGAGCAAGCCAGACACCACTACTACATGGCCATGGTGGCCGTAACTAGGGGCAACGGCCTGACTGATGTGTGTGGGACAATGGATATACAAAAAGGAAAATCTACTAAACGGTACATTTTATATAAATAAATTCTATTAGTAACAATATTAGTAACTATACAAACCACATTTGTGAGATGGGAATACCTCTTTAAGTAGAAGCATTGATGGTAATCTCCTCATCTCAATCAATTTATTAATACAAAAGCTAACCCCAGTGCTGGGTATACCACCACATAATGTCAGTGTCTCACAACCCCAGTGGTGGGTAAACCGCCACATAATGTCAGTGTCTCACCGACCCCAGTGGTGGGTATAACCCCACGAGATGTAATTGTCTCAGGAACGTGTCCTATGGTCTTGAGCATCAATTCTAGCTTGACAACAATGTCTCCTGCTGTTTATAAGTTGCCTTATTGTCGGCTGAGGTAGGATATCCCACTCTTCTTGAACAGCAGCCCTCAGGTCATTGAGGTTCTGAGGTACAGAGTTATGAGCCTCTACATGACAACTCAGCTGATCCCATAGGTTTTCAATGGGATTCAGGTGTGGAGAAAGTGCAGACCACTCCATGTAAAGTCTCCAGCAGACGCTCCATGTGAGGTTCTCCAGCAGCTTCTCCATGTGAGGTCCCCCAGTCTCTAGCAGCCGCTCCATCTGAGGTCCCCCAGTCTCCAGCAGACGCTCCATGTGAGGTCCTCCAGTCTCCAGCCGCTGCTCCATGTGAAGTCCCGGATGAAGTCCTGGATGATGTGTAGGTGTCACTGGTTGATGGGGGAGGGGTGAGAAAAAGAGACTAAAGAGGAGACTTTCTCTGTTCCTCCAGGCTGGACAAGCCCTGTAGCTGAGGTATTCTGCTCTACCACAACCACACAGACTGGTGAGAAGAACCTGGTTATTTGGAAGGCTCTGAAGGAAGGACTTTGGTGTCACCATTTACTGCTCCTGTCATACTGCTGAAGAAAGTGGCTGTAATATGGATGTGTTGTCTTCTTCATTTAATAAACCAAACCTCTGACCTGAAGAGTTCCCCTGTGTTCCTGGCTGCTCCTGCCGTACGGCACTTGAGCGAAACCTCCACAATTGGACGAGCATACTCGCTCATCACTACTCATTAGTGCTTCCGTGGGGTTCCGATCCGTGCCTCAGTTCTGTACCGCACCGCATCTCTGTGATTGCGGACCCATTCAAAAGAATGGATCCGTGATGCGGGGTTCACATGGCCGATGCCCGTGTATTGCGGACCTGTCGTGTGTGGGCCACAATACCGCCATGGCCACACAACGGCCTTATGAACAAGCCCTTAGTTATCCATTCCTATATTTTATGTTGTTTCTCCTTTGGAGAGCATCAGGATTTCTCACTACTGGATAACACGGAACCAAACTTTATTCTTTTGACATAACACCTCCTGAAGTGTCTGTAGATATATAATAGTTCCAGTGTATTATGCTCCTGCGTTTCTACCAGTAGTACCAGTATATAATCCTCCTTCCACCTTCCTCCTCATATTGCATGCATTGCCAATAAATATATATTGCCCACCCTGTATTGCCAATGGAGAATTCCCCCTGCAAATCAGAGAAGAATAGGACAGGTTCTATATTTTTGGTGGGGCCGTGGAGCAGACATTCAGATACAGGCAGCACATGGTGTTGTCCACATCTTTTTTTGCCCCCATTGAAATGAATGAGTCCTCAAAAAATTTGAATCCGATGTAGACCAAAAATATGGTCATGTGAATTCACTAAGACTAAATACATAAAGTTTTTTGGATGAGGATTTGAAGCAGACGTGTCTACAGAAATGGGTTGTAGAGGAATTAGAAATATAAAGGAAGGATTTATACTTCTGTGTTTAGTCCTGGTATGTCAGCATTCAGCATTATACTGTAGCTTCTCACAACTGTCCTATCATCTAAGTGTCCAGGCCTCATATTTACTACTTTTGTCAAGGTTCCAGTCTCCATTCCCTGTGTCTTTATTACCTGACTATTCACCGTTGTATCCAACTGTTCTTTTATTAGTCCCTGATTAAGGGAAATACAGACCCTCCTCTATTGTTCACACCTAGACGTGTAAAGGTAAGGCTTTAGTTTTTCTGAAACATCTTAATCCAAAATGCAAACTAAACTAAAAGTGCACAAAATCAAATTATACCAGAATTGTAACTAATGAAATATTCACTGCAAACAATGTTTCTACTTCCCACGACTATCACCCCTATTTTCCTGTACTGCCTAAAACACCCAAAATCCCTGCACCCAGCAAAGAACTTCTTATCTCTCCATTCATCTGACCTCATGCTCAGATCTCAGTGATACGAATCCATTTCACACAGCTGCGTGGAACCATTCTGTGTGTCACAGTTCAGCTATCCACTCACTACAATCCATATTTTCTGTCCAGTTGACAAATTCTGTACGTCACTTAATTAAACCAGACTGAACAAGTTTGTGGGTTTCAGTACAGCAGGCCCATTTATTTTATTTTTTTATATAATACACTTATATACAGAAAATGTTGAACCCCAGGGCTAAGGGTCGAGGACGAGGGCGTGGGCATTCAATTACTGCAGGGGGCAGAGGCCGTGGTCCTGGGCAGGGTGAGACAGTACCTGCTGATGAGGGAGCAGGGGAACGCCGCAGAGCTACACTCCCTAGCTTCATGTCTCAACTTACAGGGACACGAGGTAGAGGACTGTTGAAACCACAACAGTGCGAACAGCTGATGTCATGGATTGCGGACAATGCTTCAAGTAATTTGTCCACCAGTCAGTCTTCCACGCTGTCCACCCACGTTACCCAAGGGAGCACTCCTCTGGCTCCTCCACCTCAACCTCTTTCCCCCCAGTCTGCCCCCTCCCAGGAAAATTTGGAATGCGATCCAGCATACTCTCAGGAACTGTTTTCTGGACCCTTCCCAGAGTCACAAACCACTTCTCAGGTTGCTTCTGACCTCGTTCCCGATGCCCAAGTTTTCCAACTGTCGCAGTCTGTGGGTGATGATGATGACAATGTTGACTTAGTGGAAGAAGTTTGTAAAGAGGTGTCGGACGATGAGGAGACACAGTTGTCAGACAGTGGTGAAGTTGTTATCAGGGCAGGAAGTCCGAGGGGGGAGCAGACTGAGGAATCGGAGGATGACAAGGTGACTGACCCAAGATGGGTTGATGAGCCGAGTGAAGACAGTGCTTCTGAAGCGGAGGCGAGTGCTGCACCAGAACAGGTTGTAAGAGGCAGTGGTGTGGCCAGAGGGAGAAGCAGGGCCAGAGCTGGTGCATCATCAGCAACTGTTTCACGTAGTGAAGCTCCCGTGGCGAGGCCTAGATGTTCGCAAGTCTGGAGGTTCTTTAAAGAAAGTGAGGATGACCGACGGACTGTGGTGTGCAACCTATGCCACACCAGGATCAGCAGGGGTGCCACCACTACTAGCCTAACCACCACCAGCATGCGCAGGCATATGAGTGCTAAACACCCCACTCAATGGAACCAAGGCCGTTCACCACCTCCTGCAGGTCACACCACTGTTCCTTCCCCTGTGTCACTCGCTGCCTCTGCTAGTCAACCCCTGCCCAGGACCCCGGCACTAGCGCCTCCCGCCGGAAAAACCACACCTTCGCCTCCACGATCCTCCACAGTGTCCACCAATGTGTCCCAGCGCAGCGTTCAGCTGTCTTTACAGCAGACGCTTGAGAGCAAGAGGAAATACAGTTCCACCCACCCACATGCCCAAACCCTTAACGTCCACATCTCCAAATTGCTGAGCCTGGAGATGCTGCCCTATAGGCTGGTAGAGACCGAGGCCTTTCGCAATCTCATGGCGGTGGCTGCCCCTCGGTATTCGGTCCCCAGCCGCCACTATTTTTCCCGATGTGCCGTCCCATCCCTACACCAGCACGTGTCACAGAACATCATCCGTGCCCTGACCAATGCTGTTTCTGAGAAGGTCCACCTAACCACGGACACGTGGACAAGTGCTGCCGGGCAGGGACACTATATCTCACTGACGGCACATTGGGTTAACTTGGTGGAGGCTTGGACCGAGACTGACCCTGGGGCCGCTCATGTACTGCCCACACCGAGGATTGCGGGGGGCCTACCTCGGTCACGGTCTCTCAGATGTACTATGCCTCCTCCTCTGACCCCTCCTCCTCCACCGAATTACCATACGTGGGCACGGCGCCTTCAGTCGGTAGCTCTAGGCGCAGCAGCAGTGCCGTGGGTAAGCGCCAGCAGGCGTTGCTCAAACTGCTGAGCTTAGGTGACAAAAGGCACACCGCCCAAGAGCTGTTACAGGGCATCATGGCGCATGCAAGCCAGGCATGGTTCTGTGTGACAACGGGCGTAACCTGGTGGCGGCTCTGCAACTCGGCAGACTGACACATGTGCCATGCCTGGCCCACGTGTTCAATCTCATAGTTCAGCGGTTCCTCAAGACATACCCCAATCTGTCTGATTTGCTCAGGAAGATACGTCGCTTGATAGCCAGAGCACCCTCCAGTCTGTTTCTCAGCGCGTATCGGAGGAGGGGGATGAGGATGAGGAGGAAGAGGAGGAGAATTTCGGCGAGACAGTAGAGAGTACCAGTGCTCATCTTAACTCGAGCGTGTATGGCTGAAGAGGAGGACTTGGAGGAGGAGGAGGAAATGGAGAGTCAGGCCAGTGAGGAGAGGGAATTCTTGCATGTTGGGACTAGGGGGCACAAGGCAGACTTCATGTTAGGCGGCCTATCCCGTGACCCTCGCGTTAGAAGCATTTTTTCCAACACCGATTACTGGGTGTTCACTCTCCTGGACCCATGTTACAAGCAGAACCTTTCCACTCTCATCCCTGCAGAGGAAAGGAGTACAAGAGTGAATAGATATCAACAGGCCCTGGTGCACAAGCTGAAACAATCCTTCCCATCTGACGCCGCTAGCGGCAGAGGGCATGGTTCTGTGGGCCAAGTAGCGGGGGAGAGGAGGCGAGCAGGCAGCTTGTCCAGCACTGGCAGGGGAACACTCTCCAAGGCCTTTGCCAGTTTTATGTCACCCCAGCAAGACACTGTCACCTGTCCCCAGTCTAGGCAGAGTAGGGGGGAGCTGTACAGAAAGATGGTGAGGGAGTACCTAGCTGACCATACCAACGTCCGTAGCGATCACTCTGCTCCATACAACTACTGGGTTTCAAAGCTGGACACGTGGCCTGAACTGGCGCTGTATGCCTTGGAGGTGCTAGCCTGCCCTGCCGCTAGCATGCTGTCAGAGCGGGTATTCAGTGCAGCTGGTGGCGTCATCACCGATAAGCGTACACGCCTGTCAACTGACAGCGCTGACAGGCTGACGCTTATTAAAATGAACAAAGCCTGGATTTTACCAGAATTCAAATCTCCTCCGGGGGAAAGCAGCTAAAGATTAACATTTATAGAATATAAGCTAGATGTGCACACTTCTTACCTGTTGTGCATGGACATATAGATTTATAAATGATCAGTAAGAGTAGGTTATTAAAAAAATGGTGGTTTATTATTGGATTTACATCAATAGCTTGTATTGTGTTTGTTACATAAATATATCAATGTATTCAATAGGATCCTAATTGTTGTGTGATGGCTGTTAAAAAGTATAAACAGTTTAAGATACAAGAAATAAAAAAAGAATAAAAATGGTAGAAAATAATAATCAAAAGAAATAATCAGAAAAATCAAAAAAATCAAAAATAAAAAAAATAGTCCCAACATGTGGATAAAAGTGGCCAAAACTTCTGCTAAATATACATGCATGTATAAAAATACTTAAAAATAGTATAGTTTCAGTACGTTACCAGTGCGGTGTTTTCAGGCAATAAGCCCCTCAATTTTCAGGCAATAAGCCCCTTTGTATTCAGGTAATAAGCCCCTTTGTTGGATAGCAATCCCGGGTGTTAGGATGGAATTCGGCCGTTTTATGATGGTCTCAGCATCCTACCGCACGGTATCAGGCAGGTGTGGGTATAGGAGCGAGCTGGAAAACGGGCTGGAAAATTGCTATTGTTAGTACTTGTAGATGTGGTATTTACAGTCTATGTACAAGTGGGCGGATGATCAAGGTGTGGGCCCAAATCGCGGCCCTCCCTGGCGTCCCACGTGGGCGCGCGCTTTGCAAGTAAGTAATACTGACTCAGAGTTCGGGCCGAAAGCGCTGTGGATGTCAGTATTAGCGGAAGATAGCTGATACTTCTCCTCTTTAGGTAAATGCTGTGTCAGCGCCTTGGATGCAGCGGAGACATCCGACAACCTCTTTCTCTGCAGCGGATGCTCTAGTCGGCGTGCGGGCAGCGCTTGTGGATAATGCTGGAAATATTTAGACAGCGTGCGAACAACGCTGTGGATATAGCTGTTAGTGG
>ONZH01018058.1:0-22813 GCA_900303285.1 Rhinella marina
TTCTGCTACTCGATTTCAATCGAGTATAACGGCGATGGCGCACTTAGAATTCGTTTCCCCTCCCACCTTCCCTGGCGCTCTTTTTCCACCAATCACCATGCAGGGGGGGTATGACAGGCACGCTGAGCACGCTGGCAGCGCGAAAACGGCGTCTACATGCATTGGCTGGAAAACCATGTGACCTCGAATATTAAAACTCAGCTCTTCCTGCTCGTACGCATATGCTGCGTGAACTTAGTCGGGGACAGAGGCTGGAGAAGGGAGAGACAGGTTTTAGCTGTTGGACAGGCAGGAGCGTGATTAAAAGCCCTTATCAGGGCTACTACAGTGGACTTCAGTGATAGCTTACTACAATATAGACTTTACAGAGAACGGCTGCTGTATTCAGGGATAGCTGCTGGAGTAGGGACAGAGAGAGGCATTAGTGGTGTATTAGGTGCTCTGCTACATACCAAACTATATTTGGCACTACTGCTGTGTACCTTGAAAAAATACAATATATAGGTTTTATAACTGGCAACTGTACTGGTGCGTTCTCATTTGCAAAGTAATTTTCTCATACTGGTGTTCATACACACTGTCTGATCACTTAGTACACGGCTGTGTACCTTGAAAAATACAATATATAGGCCTTAACTGGCAACAGTACTGTGCGTTCTCTTGCAAAGTAATTTCTCATAACTGGTGTTCATACCCACCGTCTGTTCAGTTACTACACGGCTGTGTACCTTGAAAAATACAATATATAGGCCTTAACTGGCAACTGTACTGTGCGTTCTCTTGCAAAGTAATTTCTCATAACTGGTGTTCATACCCACCGTCTGTTCAGTTACTACACGGCTGTGTACCTTGAAAAATACAATATATAGGCCTTAACTGGCAACAGTACTGTGCGTTCTCTTGCAAAGTAATTTCTCATAACTGGTGTTCATACCCACCGTCTGTTCAGTTACTACACGGCTGTGTACCTTGAAAAATACAATATATAGGCCTTAACTGGCAACTGTACTGTGCGTTCTCTTGCAAAGTAATTTCTCATAACTGGTGTTCATACCCACCGTCTGTTCAGTTACTACACGGCTGTGTACCTTGAAAAATACAATATATAGGCCTTAACTGGCAACTGTACTGTGCGTTCTCTTGCAAAGTAATTTCTCATAACTGGTGTTCATACCCACCGTCTGTTCAGTTACTACACGGCTGTGTACCTTGAAAAATACAATATATAGGCCTTAACTGGCAACCTGTACTGTGCGTTCTCTTGCAAAGTAATTCTCATAACTGGTGTTCATTACCCACCGTCTGTTCAGTTACTACACGGCTGTGTACCTTGAAAAATACAATATATAGGCCTTAACTGGCAACTGTACTGTGCGTTCTCTTGCAAAGTAATTTCTCATAACTGGTGTTCATACCCACCGTCTGTTCAGTTACTACACGGCTGTGTACCTTGAAAAATACAATATATAGGCCTTAACTGGCAACAGTACTGTGCGTTCTCTTGCAAAGTAATTTCTCATAACTGGTGTTCAT
The DNA here is from genome assembly GCA_900303285.1 of Rhinella marina. Lineage (NCBI taxonomy): Eukaryota > Metazoa > Chordata > Amphibia > Anura > Bufonidae > Rhinella > Rhinella marina. The sequence goes on from ONZH01018058.1 coordinate 1,534, forward strand.
ACCCACCGTCTGTTCAGTTACTACACGGCTGTGTACCTTGAAAATACAATATATAGGCCTTAACTGGCAACTGTACTGTGCGTTCTCTTGCAAAGTAATTTCTCATAACTGGTGTTCATACCCACCGTCTGTTCAGTTACTACACGGCTGTGTACCTTGAAAAATACAATATATAGGCCTTAACTGGCAACTGTACTGTGCGTTCTCTTGCAAAGTAATTTCTCATAACTGGTGTTCATACCCACCGTCTGTTCAGTTACTACACGGCTGTGTACCTTGAAAAATACAATATATAGGCCTTAACTGGCAACTGTACTGTGCGTTCTCTTGCAAAGTAATTTCTCATAACTGGTGTTCATACCCACCGTCTGTTCAGTTACTACACGGCTGTGTACCTTGAAAAATACAATATATAGGCCTTAACTGGCAACTGTACTGTGCGTTCTCTTGCAAAGTAATTTCTCATAACTGGTGTTTATACCCACCGTCTGTTCAGTTACTACACGGCTGTGTACCTTGAAAAATACAATCTATAGGCCTTAACTGGCAACTGTACTGTGCGTTCTCTTGCAAAGTAATTTCTCATAACTGGTGTTCATACCCACCGTCTGTTCAGTTACTACACGGCTGTGTACCTTGAAAAATACAATATATAGGCCTTAACTGGCAACTGTACTGTGCGTTCTCTTGCAAAGTAATTTCTCATAACTGGTGTTTCATACCCACCGTCTGTTCAGTTACTACACGGCTGTGTACCTTGAAAAATACAATATATAGGCCTTAACTGGCAACTGTACTGTGCGTTCTCTTGCAAAGTAATTTCTCATAACTGGTGTTCATACCCACCGTCTGTTCAGTTACTACACGGCTGTGTACCTTGAAAAATACAATATATAGGCCTTAACTGGCAACTGTACTGTGCGTTCTCTTGCAAATAATTTCTCATAACTGGTGTTCATATACCCACCGTCTGTTCAGTTACTACACGGCTGTGTACCTTGAAAAATACAATATATGGGGCTTAACTGGCAACTCTGTACTGTGCGTTCTCTTGCAAAAGTAATTTCTCATAACTGGTGTTCAATACCACCGTCTGTTCAGTTAGTACACGGCTGTGTACCTGAAAAATAAATCTATAGGCCTTAACTGGCAACTGTACTGTGCGTTCTCTTGCAAACTAATTTCACGGCTGTGAAGGCAAAGTATTGTAAAAAAAAAAAAAAATGCGGCGGGGGGCTAGCGGAATCGGACGTGGACGAGGACGGGGGCGCGGAAATGCTGTTGGGGGCCTTGTTGAAGCCAGTGGGGATACAATGCGTGCTGGTGAGGGTCAGCCAGGATCCCGCTCATCCAGAATCCCTGCCTTTATGGGACAGTTAAGCAGGGGGCGGGTTACACCGCTGTTGAGGCCTGAGCAGGTTGAACAGGTGGTGCAATGGATAGCCGATAGCGCTTCCACACAGTTGTCCACCAGCCAGTCATCCACACAGTCTCACTCTGACCCTCCTTCCTCCACACCTGGCCAACAGAGTCATCCCACCCTTGACCCCTCCCAGGAGCTCTTTTCGGGTCCTTTTTCAGATGTGCCGGAAGAATCCCAGGAGCTAGCAGAGGAATTTGTTTGTAGTGATGCCCAAACACTTGAGTTTTCGCCATCTCCTGCTGATGTGGACCCTGAACCAGCATCTGTTATCATGAGCGATGATGATGATGAGACGCAGTTGCCATCAAGGGAGGCTGTTGGAATGTCCAGTGGGCAGGAGGAGGAGCAGAGTGAGGAAGAGGAGGTGGTGGATGACGAAATGACCGACCCCACTTGGCCAGGGGTGATGTCCAGCGGGGAAAGCAGTGGAGAGGTGGTGGTCTGCGCAGCACCGAAAAAGGCAGCAAGAGGCAGAGGGATGTCCACAGGCAGAGGGATGTCCACAGGCAGAGGGATGTCCACAGGCAGAGGACAGTCCAGACAGAGAAGTGAGGCCACAGCCAGCAGGGCCGAAGCTGTTCCCGGCAGCGGGCAGTCGCGCGAAGCTCCCCCATCGAGGCCTCGTACTTCTGTGGTGTGGAGATTTTTTAATGTTTGTGCGGATGACAAACTGAGCGCGGTTTGCACACTCTGCCACTCAAAACTGAGTAGGGGCTCTGAGAAGAGCAATCTGACCACCTCAGGCATGCGGCGTCACTTGGAAGTCAAGCACTGGGCTGAGTGGGAGAGAGCAAACGCAATACAAACTGCGCCCGGTCCTGCTGCCACTGCCTCTTCCCCTTTGTTGTGTGCTGCCACTGCGGTCCAGACCTCCAGCCAGGACACCTCCACATCTGCCTCTGCCTCGGCTACTTTGGGGCCTTCTCCTTCAGCCTCCCCTTCCCCCGCCTCTTCGCCTGCACCCTCACACTCCTCGTCCCAACAACTGTCCATCTCGCAGGCGTTCGACCGCAGGCGGAAGTACGCCTCGAGTCACCCCCAAGCCCAAGCCTTAAACTGCCACATCTCCAAACTGCTGGCCCTGGAGATGTTGCCGTTTAGGCTTGTGGAGACGCAGGCCTTCCGCGACCTGATGGCGGCTGCCGCACCTCGCTATTCCGTCCCCAGCCGCCACTACTTTTCCCGGAGTGCCGTCCCCGCCCTGCACCAGCACGTGTCGCGTAACATCAGGCGGGCCCTGAGGTACGCAGTCAGCGCAAAGGTCCACTTGACCACCGACTCGTGGACAAGCGCTTGCGGCCAGGGACGCTACATCTCTTTGACGGCACACTGGGTGAATGTAGTGGAAGCGGGGACGGGGTCGCAAACAGAGACGGCCTACCTACCACCCCCGCCCAAGATTGACAGCATGGGTTCTGATAAACCCCCCTCCTCCTCCTCCTCCTCCTCCTCTGCCTTAACATCGCCCTCAGCCGCTAGCTGGAAGCGTTGCAGCACTGGCGCGGGGAGACGTCAGCAGGCGGTGCTTAAGCTCATCAGCTTGGGCGACAGGAAGCACAGCGCCCCAGAGGTGAGGGACGCCATATTGCAGCAGACGGAGATGTGGCTGTCGCCGCTGCAGCTAGGACCAGGCATGGTCGTGTGCGATAACGGCCGTAACCTGGTGGCGGCTCTGGAGCTTGCCGAACTCAATCACGTACCATGCCTGGCCCACGTTTTTAATCTGGTAGTCCAAAAATTTCTGAAGACTTACCCCAACCTGGCAGAGCTACTGGTGAAAGTGCGGCGCTTGTGCGCTCACTTTCGTAAGTCAACTGTAGCTGCTGCTAGCTTAAAAAAACTCCAGCAACGCCTCCATTTGCCTGAACATCGGCTGTTGTGCGACCTGCCCACTCGCTGGAATTCCACCTATTCCATGTTGGCCAGGGTGTGTGAGCAGCAGAGAGCATTGATGGAGTACCAGATTATGAATCCACGCGTGCCTCCAACTCAGCTCCCTCAGTTTGCCAACCACGAGTGGCCATGGATGGCAGACATATGCGATGTACTGCGTATCTTTGAGGAGTCCACCAAGAAGGTCAGCAGCGAGGACGCTATAGTGAGCGTAACCATCCCGCTCCTAGGCGTCCTTAAAGAATCCCTCATCGCAATAAGGGAGAACGCATTGCACGCAGAGGAGACGGGGGTAGGAGGAGACGCAACGGAGCTACACAGTCAGACCACACTTTTGTCTGCTTCACGGTGGCAGTTGCAGGAGGAGGAGTATGAGGAGGAGGACGACGTGGAGGTGGCTGTGGAAGAGGAGGAGGATGCTGGCGGCGAGGGTAGCAGTCAGGCTGTGTGCATCCCATTGGTTCAGCGCGGATGGGGCGGAGAGGAGGCGGAAGAGGAAGAGGAGGAAATGGCAAGTGATCCTTCTGGTGGGGGCAGTGAGGTCATGCCTATTCAGAGTCTGGCACACATGGCTGACTTCATGCTGGGCTGCTTTTCCCGGGACACACGTGTTGTCCGGATAGTGGAGAACAAACTGTACTGGGTCTTCGCAATCCTGGACCCCCGGTATAAAGATAACGTCTCTTCTTTTATTCCGGTAGAGGAGAGGACAAATCGATTGCTGGAATACCAGAGGGAACTCGTGCAGAACATGATGGAGATTTTCCCACCCACCATCGCTGGCGGCAGAGAGGAGAGGGTCTCCCAGAGTCCCACAACATCTATCAGGCCCACAGCCACCAGGGGAACACTCTCCAAGGTGTGGGACACGTTCATGGCACCCCCTCGTGCAACTTCCATCACTGCGGGGCCCGCTATCAGCAGGAGGGACAAGTATCGGCGGATGTTGCGGGAGTACCTGGCAGACCGTAACCCTGTCCTCCCCGATCCCTCGGCGTCCTACACTTACTGGGTCTCCAAGTTGGACACGTGGCTGGAACTGTCCCTGTACGCCTTGGAGGTGCTTGCCTGCCCTGCCGCCAGCGTGCTATCAGAAAGGGTGTTCAGCGCAGCCGGGGGCATTATAACCGATAAGCGCAGCCGCCTGTCAACCGACAGTGCCGACAGGCTGACGCTAATCAAAATGAACAGCAAGTGGATTGACCCGGACTTTGCTTCTCCAACCGTGGAAAGCAGCCAAAAGTGAAGTGCCATCTGTATGAAGTGCCATTTCCTCCTCCACCTCCTCCTCCTCCTCCTTTACCGCCTTAGAATTGCTCCGTAAAAAAAAAAAAATATATATTTATGGCTCTCCTCTTGGGCCTCCACATAATTTTTAAGAGGTCTCACCTCTTGGGCCTCCACATAATTTTTAAGAGGTGTCACCTCTTGGGCCTCCACATAATTTTTAAGAGGTGTCACCTCTTGGGCCTCCACATAATTTTTAAGAGGTGTCACCTCTTGGGCCTCCACATAATTTTTAAGAGGTGTCACCTCTTGGGCCTCCACATAATTTTTAAGAGGTGTCACCTCTTGGGCCTCCACACAATTTTTAAGACGTCTCACCTCTTGGGCCTCCACAAAATTTTCCATGAGCCTCTGGCCAGCCCACGGCCTCTTCCTGCCTTTTGCGGTCCTACGCATCCCTCAACATCCCCACTGCTTTACCTGCTAGACATGACACTGGGCCAGGTCGGGTCACTGACATCTCAAGCGCCAACAATTTGGGCATTTTAAGGCTTCTGCATGTGTTTGAGTTGTTTTTACATTTTAAAGAAGACATGTCTGACCACATCTCACACACACACACAATGACAATTAGGGGTGGGGTCTATTTGCTTTCCCCCTTGCCTATGCCATCTGTGGTTGTCATAGGCAACGTGATTTTAAGGGGTGCAGAATTTTATCTTCTTTTTTGTCTAGTTTGGCTTGGGGTCCATGGCAATGTAGAGGAAAGAAGGTTTCCTTGTATGGTCTCACTTTACAGAGAGGTTAGATTGTGTTTGGAGTGTATTGTTGAGAGGCTGTGATAGTGGCGTAATAGTGCGACTTGGGCGCGTTATATGCACCCAGACATGCTTCCCCTGCTGTCCCAGTTGCATTCCAGCAGTGTTGGCATCCTTTTCTGAGGTTCCAGGGTGGACTTGGTGACCTCCAAGTGGTCGAATTGAGATTTCCAAGTGGCGAGCATTTTTTTCCCATAGACTTTAATGGGATTCGATATCCGGTCGAATAGTCGAATTTCGCGGTCTATTCGAATCGAATTTCGAACTTTCGAATATTTCACTACTCGCTCATCTCTAAATATTATACACACATTATATGCAGAGAGACAGAGATATATCACATATACTGTACATATATAGATACACATGTATAGACATACACACAATATACACACATGTGCACATCACACACAATTTACACAGATGCAATGAACACACTTCACATATAAACCTACTATTTTGCAGAGGGGAGTCCATCAGAGAAAGCTCCAGCTCCTCAGTAGCAGGTACAGGGCAGGCCCAGGGTTCCCAAAAGCTGAAGACATTCTTCCCTCACCCTCTGTCTCGACTCAGCAGTGAGGAGGGAAGTCAGTTGCAGCGGGGGGTGGGGTCAATGGTTAAGGCAGCACAGTAAAGGTGGTATTAGCAGGCTGCAGCTGCTAAGCTCAGGGAAAATTGAGAACATCAACACAGCTGCAGCCTGTGTCTTCTTACTGATCTAGTACTGCTTCAGGGCCCCTTCTGAGTTCAGGCCCCGAAGTGGCTGCTTTCCCTGCTTCCCTGGTAGCTACGCCAGTGGTATGTGTGACATTACCATCATACTAATAAGGTTTATGCCTTAGGTAACTTTAATAAGTGAATACCAGGAAAGGATAGTGGCTCACCAGCTCGCATGCAATGGAATGGAGGAGCACCTGTCTGCGGTTTACCCCTAGCCGTAAAGGAATAATAGTTTAATATGGAGAATTATGACGGGCACACTCCAAACGACACCCTTCCTCTAAAATATACATATACTTCATCCAAAAGACACATATTCTTCATCCAAGAGTTACCGGAAAATGAAAAAAACACCTGAAAAAGAAGAATATTTGAAAAAGAAAAATATTAGAGAAATAATAGTAAAAAAGAAACAAAAGCCAAATTTCAATTTTTCTACTGTCAAAATACATAGTAATACCTCCAAAATAGTTATTATTTTACATTCCCCATATGTCTACTTTATGTTGGCATCATTTTATAAATGTCATTTTACTTTTTTCGGACATTAGAAGGCATAGAAGTTTAGAAGCCATTTTTCAAATTTTCAGCAAAATTTCCCAAACCATTTTTTTAAGCACCAATTCAGATATAAAGTGGTTTTGAGGGGCATATGAATGGAAACTACCCATAAATGACCCCATTTTAGAAACTACACCCCTCAAATTATAAAAAACTGATGTTACAAAGTTTGTTAACCCTTGAGGCGTTCCACAAAAATTAAAGGAAAATGGGGGTAAAATTTCAAAATTTCACTTTTTTGGTAGATTTTTCATGTTAATAATTTTTTTTCTTGCAACACAGCAAGGGTTAACAGCAAACTAAACCTCAATATACATTAGTAATATACATTACTCTGATTCTGCAGTTTACAGAAATACCCCATATGTGGTGGTAAACGTCTCTATGGGTGATAATCCCGTGATACCGTTGTGGAGAACTTTAAAGCCGGAACTGTGTGAGTGTGTCTCCCTGTCTACGGTCGTGACAGTATAACTGGCCATACAAGTTTTTTCCCCTGGGGTGCTAGTGCAATGGATTCCATGTTAGCCTTAGCCAACAAGATGGATGTTGTTGTAGAGTTAGTCCAACACTTAGCACAAAGGGTTGATCAGTAGGAGTGTCATTCCTCTTTCACTTTTGTTTCTTTGCCAGTAGAGCCCAAGGTACAGCTTCCTGATAAGCTCTCTGGGGATAGTAGAAGCTTTGTTACCTTCAGGAAAAGTTGTAAGCTGTCTTAGGCCTCACTCCTAAGGGTCGGCTGTTTAATCTCTCTGGGCCTGAGAGACTGGCTATGAGAGAGTATGTCCAGGATAGTCTCAAGAAAGGACACATCCATCCATCCGTTTCTCTCGTAGGTCCTGAGTGGCATTTTGAGTATCTAGTAATGCCCTTCGGGTTGTGTAATGCCCCAGCCATTTTCTAAAACCTAGTCAATGACATATTCTGACAGTTAGTTGTGGTGTACTTAGATGACATATTGTTATTCTCCCCTTATTGGTCATCTCATGTTCTTCAAGTGAGAAAGGTCCTTCAGAAGCTGAGGGACTATAATTTATTTGCTAAATTGAGTAAATGCGAGTTTGAAGTAAGAGAGGTCTCCTTCCTGGGCTACATTATTCCCCCATAAAAAACTTTGTATGGATCCTGCTAAGGTGTGGGCCATTGTTGAGGGGGCAAAGCCTACTTCTCTTAAGGCCCTTCAATGGTTCCTGGGCTTCGCTAATTATTATAGGACGTTCATCAAAAATTTTTTGGTCATTTCCAAACTGGAAAGGGGCTGATCTTCTCCACTGGGGTCCGGAGACTGTGTCTGCCTTTGAAACATTAAAGGCGAGTTTTATTCAGACATTGGTGCTTGTTCAGCCTGATGTGACACAACCTTTTGTTGTTGAGGTGGACGCCTCTGGGATAGGTGTTGGGGCTGTGCTATCTCAGGGGCCGCTCTCTCGGACTAACCCGAAACCATGTGTTTTTTTCCTGGAAATTCCCTTCTGCAGAGAGAAACTATGATATTGGTAACCGAGAGTTGTTGGCTATCAAATAGGCATGTGAGGAGTGGCAGCATCTCCTAGAGCAGGCTTAGTATCGGGTCATCGTGCTGACAGATCATAAAAACCTAGCTATCCGGATACAGCCAAGCACTTAAATCCCTGGCAAGCAAGGTGGGCCCTATTTTTTACGCAATTTAACTTTGTAGTGACCTATCACCCTGGGGATACTGATGTAAAGGCTGATGCCTTATCGCGTAGCTTTGATGAGGAACAGAGAATTGATACTGAGCCTGGAAATATTTTTCCTCCTGGTGTCGTGCTTGCCACTATTAATTCTGATCTGGTCGCTGAGATAAGTGGCTGTCAGGATTTAGCTTCCAATGGTCTTCCTACTGGCAAATTGCTTGTGCCTCCTAATTTGCATCTTAAAGTCTTGGAGGAATTTCATTGTTCTGTTTTGGCAGGTCATCCAGGCATTGCGGAATTAAACATCTGGTCTCTCGGGTATACTGGTGGCCTAAGTGGCCACGTGATGTGATTGCCTTTGTCTCTGCCTGTGAAGTATGTGCTAGGGCTAAGTTACATTAAAAGAAAAAAGGACCAGGGGCCACTTTTAGTCCAAATACATACACAAATGTTCAGACTAATGAGAGTGGAGAAGACAAAGCGCGTATGTGGCCAATATCCATGGAATCCAAACAAAGGATCCACTAGCCACACTGGGGGTATTTAAATACACCCTTTCAGTTCCAACCCTCACCTTGAGACAGACAAAAAACAGACAATGACAAACAACAAATAGCCACTGTTAAGGGAGCAGGGGTTCAAATATCACCCCTCAATGTACATGCAAAAAGACGAGTGGTCTATGAAAAATGGTCCAGTAGAGTTCAGTGGGGGCGCAAGGGTAAACACTGCAAATAAACAGTGCTCAAACCGCCACTTTATGCGCTCACCATCCCCTAATCTGCAACCACCAGCCATGTTACTGACAGCCCAGCGCTAATTGCAACTTATGACATATTAAATGCCTATCCTCCTATTATCCATGTAGTGACCTGCCTAACTACGCTCGATGCGTTTCGCCTCATTCAAGGCTCATCAGGAGCCGCAGGAACCCAATCAAAGGACAGACACACATAAAAACGCCAACCACCTCCTGTGGTGAGGTGGCGGCATTCACAGTGATTAGGCAGTGATTTAGTATTAATAATTGAACATCTAAACAGTTGATCCATTTTCTGTGATTTTATCTAGGGCTAAGTTACCCAGGAGATGTCCTGTGGGTTTGCTTGTCCCTTGCCCATTCCACAGAGGCCCTGGACTCACATCTCTATGGACTTTATTACGGATCTCCCACCTTCCTGGGTTAGGTCAGTCATTTGGATTGTTATCAACAGATTTTCGAAGATGTGTCATCTTATCTTGTTAAAGAAACTCCCCAGTTCTAAAAAGTTGTCTACCTTGTTTTTTTATAACATCCTTAAATTGCATGATATTTCAGACTCCATTGTCTTGGATTGGAGTGTTCAGTTTGTCTCTAATTTCTGGAAAGAGTTCAGCAAAAAAATGGGAATCGAGCTCTCCTTCTCGTCCGCATTCCTCCCTGAGACAAATGGGCAAACTGAAAGGGTCAACCAGGTACTGGAGCAGTTCTTGAGGTGCTTTGTGTTGGATTGCCAAAATGAGAAAGTTTTTACCTCTATCAAAGTTCTCGATTAAAAATCATGTAAGCTCCTCTAGTGGCATGTCTCCTTTCTTTTGTAACTATGGTTTTAACCCCCAGTTTTCGTCAGTGTGTGGTTCAAGCTCTGTAAATTCTGCTGTGGATGCTATAGTTGAAGATCTGTGCACAGTTTGGGCACAGACTCACAAGAGCCTGGAAAAAGCCCAAAGTATCCAATCTAGATATGCCAATAAGAGGCGTCCAAAGGGCCAAATTTTGTGTTGGTTGAATTGGTATGGTTGTCTACCAAAAATGTACGTCTCACGGTGCCTTCTGATAAACTTGCGCCTAAGTTTATTGGACCATATAAGATCATCCCGGTCATCAATACAGTGTCATTTCGTCTTCAGTTACCTGAATTCATGATGTTTTTCACATTTCTCTGCTAAAAAAATATGTTCCAAAGGCCTCCATGATGAGCTTGCGTATGAGGTGGAGAGAAAGGAGTATAGTCCTGAAGAGAGGACATGGGTACCTGCTAGGGATTTCCATGCACCTTGTCTGATTAAGAAATTCCTTACCAAATTTAAGGGTCTGGTGGCCCCTCATAAAAGGTCGGGGTAATGCCACCAACTTACCTGTATGAGCTCCAGCACCACAGTCTGAAGCTCGGGTTCTGTGTCAGAAGCGCTGCCAGGCGGTGCCCTCCTGTTGATGTGCTGGGTAGATCACGTCCCTTGGTGAGACATCACTTAGGCCACACCCCATCTCGCTGGCTCAATTAAGCTACGCCGCCTGGTGATTAACTTAAGCCATGAATCCTGTGATGCATCAAGTAAGCCACGCCCTCTGGTGATGCAAGCTCACTTGCTGGAGATTAGTAGTTATTTGTATCACCCATGTACTTTTGTGATACAGGTTGAGTGACTGCTCAGCCTGCCTATCTCAGGATTGCTTGTTTCTAGTCCAATGGGGTACTGAGTCCCTGGACCTATTATATTCTGATGCAGGCACTCTGTGCTCTATTTAAACCACCTACTGGCAATAAACTCTTGCCAGTTATAGGTTTTTCCCTTGCTATGCTACTGTTGCTACTGTGTGTTTTTGGATTGTTGCTATTTGGATTTGACTTTGACTTGACTTGGACCTCTCTCTGTTCTATGATTTGTTCCCTGTTTCCCGGTCGAGTTTTGACCGCTGGCTTAGCTTTTTGTGACCACTCTCCTTTCTGTGATTTGGTATTGTATTTACATCTCGGCTTTGACCTATTCCTATACAACTCTTCGCTGTGTGTTTGTCAGTTTTGTTTTCTGTTGCGTCAACAAGTCCCTGCAGTTTTTACTGTGGGTGCTTGGTTTAGCTCTCTGCACTTATCAGCATAGGGACGGTCGACCAGTTGTGGACTCGCTGCTTAGGGCTTGCTCTGCAAGTAGGCAGAGACAGGGGGTTGGGTTCCAGTTAGGGCTCACTGTGTGAGTGTGTCTCCTTGTTTATGGTCGTGACAGTGCTGCCAGAGGATGTGCATTAATTTATGGTACAGGCGCATGCCTTGTCCTAAATTAAATGCATCTTTTGGCAGTCCATGTACCTAGAATGAAATCTATACCAGCTTGTTGCTGTCATAGAATTCATTCATCATTTATGCCAGAAAACTGGTGTAAATGGTGATAAATCTGCAAGGGTCAATGGCATCACTCCTTGCTCCTTTTTGGTAAAGTGGTGACAGCAGTGTAAAAACACGATTTGCACTAAGGTTTTTGTACAACCGTGTGTAAAAAAAAATCACAATCTCTCAGTTTGCAACTTTTTTTGCCAGTTTACTTGTGGTCGGCAATGATAAATGGTAGATAGATAGATAGTCCTGGAGACAGAAAGATTTCAAAATCCAGAAAATGATGCACTAGTTTTCATTATAATGCACAGTACTTTCTGCCTGTCATTTGTACTGGCAAACATTTTACAAATTAGAGGCTTATTGTTTGTTCCAATAGCACTTTCATCTCCAGTGTGTTCAATTTGCTTTAAAGCTGTATTGTATGCCAAGTAATTCTTTACACAGCTTTGATCATCTATTTCTTTCTTTGTTATTAATTTGAATAACAATTATTTTTCTTTTAATTTAGGAATATTTCACAAAATGAGTTTCAAATTTTTAGTGTGTATATATATATATATATATATATATATATATATACACACCATACTTTTCAGGTTTAGACAACCAAAATTAGAAAATAAATATTTTCTAGCAATTAAAACTTACAGGGTAGTTTAGTGAAGTGGAGGAATTCATTCATATGACTGCATGCATTTTGCAGTTTGCAAAACGTGCATCTGCAAAAAATATGGATGTCGCCCACGTGACTTTAGTTCTTTTGCGAACCCATTATAACTAGAGATGAGCGAACATGCTCGTCCGAGCTTGGTGCTCGTTCGAGCATTAGGGTACTCGCATATGCTCGATACTCGGACGAGCATATCGCAATCCTCGAGGAAATGGCATCTTCCTCTTCCTGCATGTTAGGCGCCTTTTCTCAGCCAATCAACATGCAGGAGAGTCTTTGGTACCTCCTAGCATCACGTGGGGCCCCTACAAGTCGATAGCGGGGATTGGCTGGCCAGATCAGATGACCTGGGAATATAAGAATCTGGTCCCGCGCCACTCGCGTCAGATGCCACCTGCATGAGATTAGGGATAGAGCTGCTGTCTGTCAGGGAGAGTGTTAGGGCCTGAATTTAGATGTTCGTTAGGCAGGAATCATGCTTAAATAACCCAACAGCCCTTCTAAGAGCTACAAGCACCTTTTTTTTTTGGTCTCCTCCTGGCTGCTGGCCTGGACTTGTAGTGCAGCTACCGCCATCTTGGCTACACACTGTGCACAGCGACTGGTGGCAGAATGGACAGCACGTGGTCCACACAGACCCAAAAGAAATTGCCCAAAGTCCTCTCAGTAATCATTTTTGCTGCTGCTGCTACTGTACCTTGGCTTGCTGGGATCTGTAGTGCAGTCTAGGGAATACGTTTTTTCTCTAATTTCTATACACTACAGTCCAGTTAACAATTATGTAGTGTGCTGTACAGTAGCGTCAGTCTAGGGAATACGTTTTTTCTCTGTTATATATACTACAGTGCAGTGAACAAGTCTGTAGTGTGCTGTACAGTAGCGTCAGTCTATAAAATACGTATTTTCTCTCAGTTATATATACTACAGTCCAGTGAAAAATGGAGTGGTTTGCGTTAAATTAGCCGCAGCCTAAAGAATACGTATTTTCTCTCAGTTATGTGTACTACAGTCCAGTGGAAAATGGAGTGGCTTGCGGTACAATAAATTTAAAGACTACGTTTTTTTTTCTCAGTTATATGTACTACAGTCCAGTGAACAATTCTGTAGTGTGCTGTACAGCAGCGTCAGTCTATAAAATACATATTTTTTTCTCAGTTATATGTACTATAGTCCAGTGAAAAATGTAGTGGTTTGCGGCAAAATAGCAGCCATTTAAAGACTATGTATTTTCTCAGTTATATGTACTACAGTCCAGTGAAAAATTGAGTGGTTTGCGGTAGAATAGCCGCCATTTAAAGACTACATATTTTCTCAGTTATATGTACTACAGTCCAGTGAAAAATGGAGTGGTTTGCTGTAAAATAGCCGCCATTTAAAGACTACGTATTTTCTCATTTATTTATACTACAGTCCAGTGAACAATGCTGTAGTGTGCTGTACAGCAGCGTCAGTCTATAAAATACGTATTTTCGCTCAGTTATATGTACTATAGAACAGTGAAAAATGGAGTGGTTTGCGGTAGAATAGCCGCCATTTAAAATCTATGTATTTTTTCAGTTATATGTACTACAGTCCAGTGAACAATTCTGTAGTGTGCTGTACAGCAGTGTCAGTCTATAAAATACGTATTTTTTCTCAGTTATATGTACTACAGTCCAGTGAAAAATGTAGTGGTTTGCGGTAGAATAGCCGCCATTTAAAGACTACGTATTTTCTCAGTTATATGTACTACAGTCCAGTGAAAAATGGAGTGGTTTGGGTAAAATAGCCTCCATTTAAAGACTATGTATTTTCTCATTTATATATACTACAATCCAGTGAACAATTCTGTAGTGTGCTGTACAGCAGTGTCAGTCTATAAAATACGTATTTTCTCTCAGTTATATGTACTACAATCCAGTGAAAAATGCAGTGGTTTGTGGTAGAATAGCCGCCATTTAAAATCTATGTATTTTTTCAGTTATATGTACTACAGTCCAGTGAACAATTCTGTAGTGTGCTGTACAGCAGTGTCAGTCTATAAAATACATATTTTTTCTCAGTTATATGTACTACAGTCCAGTGAAAAATGGAGTAGTTTGCGGTAGAATAGCCGCCATTTAAAGACTACGTATTTTCTCAATTATATGTACTACAGTCCAGTTAAAAATGGAGTGGTTTGCGGTAAAATAGCCGCCATTTAAAGACTACGTATTTTCTCATTTATATATACTACAGTCCAGTGAACAATTCTGTAGTGTGCTGTACAGCAGCGTCAGTCTATATAATACGTATTTTCTCTTAGTTATATGTACTACAGTCCAGTGAAAAATGGAGTGGTTTGCGGTAGACTAGCCGCCATTTAAAGACTAGGTATTTTCTCAGTTATATGTACTACAGTCCAGTGAAAAATGGAGTGGCTTGCGGTACAATAGCCGCCATTTAAAGACTACATTTTTTTCTCAGTTATATGTACTACAGTCCAGTGAACAATTCTGTAGTGTGCTGCACAGCAGCGTCAGTCTATTATATACGTATTTTTCTCAATTATATGTACTACAGTCCAGTGAAAAATGGAGTGGTTGGCGTTAAATTATCCGCAGTCTAAAAATTCCTTTTTTTCTCTCAGTTATATATACTACAGTGCAGTGAACAATTCTGTCGTGTGCAGTATAGTAGCCACACTCTAGTGTTGACACCAACAGGTGACCAAGTTAGTTGAGGTAGCAGGTGAGCCACCCAAAAATTTACCCTGACACAGCATGGCGGTGAACCCAGAGTGACCAAGTTAAACTCAGGTTGCAGGTCAAGCACATAAACTTTTACCCTGACACAGCATGGCGGTGAACCCAGAGTGACAAAGTTAAGCCTCATTCACACGTCAGTGTTTCACGGACGTGTGCTGTACATGTTCTCCACGGACAGCACACGTCCCCATTCATTTCAATGTGTGTATTCAGAAATCAGTGTTTCAGCACGGTCCATGGGTCAGTGTTTTTAGCACGGATGCATGTCCTATCTTGATCCGTGTTCCCGGATCCCTCACGCCCATTATAGTCAATGAGTCCGTGAAAACCACGGATCCCTCATGGTTGCCATCCGTGTTGCATCCGTGTTTTACAGATCATTAAGAAGAGATGCTTTGAAAATTATTTTTCAGCTGTTCAGTGTCAGTGAAACACAGATGCAACACGGATGGCAAAACACGGACCCACGGACCCAACACGAATCCTTCACGGACAGCTTCACGGATGCCTCACTGACCACCTGCTCACGGATTTGAGCACGGACACGGACGTGTGAATAAGGCTTTACACTCAGGTAGCAGGTGAAGCACATAAAATTTTACACTGACACAGCATGGCAGTGAACCCAGAGTGACCAAGTTACACTCAGGTAGCAGGTGAAGCACATAAAATGTTACACTGACACAGCATTGCAGTGAACCCGGAGTGACCAAGTTACACTCAGGTAGCAGGTGAAGCACATAAAATTTTACCCTGACACAGCATGGCGGTGAACCCAGAGTGACCAAGTTACACTCAGGTAGCAGGTGAAGCACATAAAATTTTACCCTGACACAGCATGGCGGTGAACACAGAGTGACCAAGTTACACTCAGGTAGCAGGTGAAGCACATAAAATTTTACACTGACACAGCATGGCGGTGACACCACCAATGCCTTGGTCAGACTGAGATTGCAGTCAAATGGCTGTAGGTGAGCCTCCCAAAAATTTGTTTTGGAGTATCTGTAGTTGACCCTCCTGTAAAATTGTTTTTGAGTGTCTGTAGTTGACGCTCCTAAAAAATTTATTGGGGAGAGGGCCTGTAGGTGGCCCTCCGTAAACATTGTTTGTAAAGAGCGCCAGTTGGCCCTCAGAAACATTGCCTGTTGGCTCAGCGTTTGTGTGCGAAGAGGAGGAGGAGGAAAGGAGAGGATACATAAATAATCTTTTCCCCGGTGGAGATTTGCATTCCGGTAAAATCCAGGCTTTATTCATTTCAATAATCGTCAGCCTGTCAGCGCTGTCAGTTGACAGGTGTGTACGCTTATCAGTGATGATGCCACCAGCTGCACTGAAGACCCGCTCTGACAACACGCTAGCGGCAGGGCAGGCCAGCACCTCCAAGGCGTACAGCACCAGTTCGGGCAATGTGTCCAGCTTTGCAACCCAGTAGTTGTATGGAGCAGAGTGATCACGCAGGATGTTGGTATGGTCAGCTAGGTACTCCCTCACCATCTTTCTGAACAGCTCCCCCTTACTGGGGGATGGGTGACAGTGTCTTGCTGGGGTGCCATAAAACTGGCAAAGGCCTTGGAGAGTGTTCCCCTGCCAGTGCTTGACAAGCTGCCTGCTCTTCTCCTCTCGCCCGCTAGTTGGCCCACAGAACTACGTCCTCTGCCGCTAACGGTGTCAGATGGGAAGGATAGTTTCAGCTTGTGCGCCAGGGCCTGCTGATATTGATTCACTCTCATACTCCTCTCCTCTACAGGAATGAGAGTGGAAAAGTTCTTGTACCGGGGGTCCAGGAGGGTGAACACCCAGTAATCAGTGTTGTCAAAAATGGGAGGGTCACGGGAAAGGCAGCCATGCGTGCAAGAGTCCCAACGCGCAAGAATTCCCTTTGCTCAATAGGCTGACTCTCCATTTCCTCCTCCTCCAACTCCTCCTCTTCAGCCCATACTCGCTCAACAGATAAGAAGGAATGAGCATAGGTACCCTCTTCAGTCTCCCCAACAGTCTCCTTCTCTTCCTCCTCTTCCTCCTCATCCTCCTCCTCCAATACACGCTAAAAAACAGACCTGAGGGTGGTCTGGCTATCAAGCAGCGTATCTTCTTCCCCCATATCCTGTGACAAGCGCAAAGCCTCTGACTTCATGCTGAGCAGTGAGTTTTTCAGCAGACAAAGCAGCAGGATGGTGATGCTGATAATGGCGGCATTGCCGCTGACCATCTGTGTTGACTCCTCAAAGTGGCTTAACACCTGACAGATATCAAACATCCACGTCCACTCCTCATCATAGACTTGAGGAAGCTGACTAACCTGACTACCAGTTCTCATGAAAGTTATCATCTGGCAATCTACAATCGCTCTGAGCTGCTCATAAACCCTGGCTAACATGTGTAATGTGAAATTCCATTGTGTGGGCACGTTGTACAACAGTCGGTGAGCTGTCAGTTGTAAGCGCCGTTGCACTGCCATGAGAGTGGCAGCATCTGTGGTTGACTTGCGGAAATGCGCACAGATGCGTCGCACCTTGGTGAGCAAATCAGACAAATTGGGGTAGGTCTTGAGGAACCGCTGAACCACAAGATTGAACACGTGGGCCAGGCAGGTTTTATATGCAGTGTTTATATGGGTTGTTGTTACTTTGGAAAATAGTATTGGTGTATAATGGCACATGTGTGAGTCTGCTGAGTCGCAGTGCCGCCACCAGGTTACGCCCGTTGTGACACACAGCCATGCCTGGTTTGAGTTTCACTGGCGCCAGCCAAAGATCGGTCTGCGCCGTGATGCCCTGTAACAGCTCTTGGGCGGTGTGCCTCTTGTCACCTAAGCTCAGCAGTTTCAGCACCGCCTGATGGTGCTTACCCACGGCAGTGCTGCTGTGCCTATAGCTACCGACTGAAGGCGCCGTGCTCACAGATTGTATTTGAGAGGAGGATGGGTTGGAGGAAGAGGCATAATAAGTCTGAGAAACCGTGACCGAGGTAGGCCCCGCAATCCTCGTTGTGGGCAGTACATGAGCGGCCACAGGGTCAGACTCGGTCCCAGCCTCCAAGTTAACCCAATGTGCCGTCAGGGAGATATAGTGTCCCTGCCCACCAGCACTTGTCCACGTGTCCGTGGTTAGGTGGACCTTCTCAGTAACCACGTTGGTCAGGGCACAGATGATGTTCTCTGACACGTGCTGGTGTAGGGCTGGGATGGCACATCGGGAAAAATAGTAACGGCTGGGGACCAAGTACCGAGGGACAGCCACTGCCATCAGGTTGCGGAAAGCCTCAACCTATACCAGTCTATAGCGCAGCATCTCCAGGCTCAGCAGTTTGAAAATGTGGACGTTTAGGGCTTGTGCATGTGGGTGGGTGGAATTGTATTTGCGTTTCTGCTTGCGCTCCAATGTCTGATGCAAAGACAGTTGAACGCTGCGCTGGGACACATTGGGTTCACATGCAATCTCAGTCACAGACTGTAATTCATGCTTTTTTAAACCATTTGTTTCTGAGCGTCACCTCCAGGCTCTCACCCATGATTTTTTGTTGGCTTGCCACTGTACTGTCAGCCAAAATTGTCTTCAGGGTCGCCGGCGGCCTCTCCAACAACAACTTCAAGGACGGTTACTACCAGGCCCTGGCACACAAACATTGTCTTGAGGGGCACTAAAAGGCTCTGCACCCACCCACGTGTGGAGACTAATAGGTGGGTGCAGTATGCGTCTTAGCCCATCTGGAATTAGGAAAGCTGGGCACTGTGCTTGTAGGTCTTTGTGTCTGCCGTGGACAGGGTGGGTGGGTGGTGGGTGCGTGTTTGCCCGTCTGGGATGGGGAGAGCTGGGCACTGTGCTGGGAGAACTTTGTGTACGCTGTGGACTACTGGGTGGTTGCGGAGAGGGAGACGCTTATGCCTGCGTCGTGGGGCGGGGGATAGGACAGCAGTACCAGTATGAGCAGTAGTGTCACCCGCAGGCGGCGATGGACCTTCGTTGCACCTAGTTGGGTGCTTTCCTAACATGTGCCAGTGCATGTGCCTTGCCCATCTTGGTCTGGGTCAGCACAATTGTCTTGAGGGTCACCACCAGGCTGTTGCCCAGAATTTGGCGTAGTGCTACGATTAGGCAGCCTCAGAGGCATCCATGCATGCTGCCCCTGCTGTTTCCTGTCCATTTCCGTGGTGTTTCCATCATTTTCTGAAGGTTTCCAGGTTTTCACGCAACCTTCCCTATGCAGAGCTTTGGTCCCCTGCAAAAAATGCTCGAGTCTCCCATAGACTTCAATGGGGTTCGTTATTCGAAACGAGCACCCGAGCATCTGGAAAAATTTGTCTCGAATAACGAGCACCCGAGCATTTTAGTGCTCACTCATCTCTAATTATAACTATGACTATTCTTGTCCACAAAACGGACAGGAATTGGACATGATGTATGTGGGCAACATACCAGAAAAACTGATTAGAATGATTACAGGCTCTGTAATACCAAATATATGTAGGGGGTCATTTACGATACTAAAAAAAACCTACAATAGGCTTATTTCAGACACAGACGGCTGCTATCTTATCTGCTATCTTTCCCCTTCTCACAACAGGTCTAAAATTTTGGGCACGTTTTTGTTTTTTTTAACAGTTTAAGCCTTTTCTTTCTTAACTTTCTTACAGCTGGGGTTAAATGAAAGTAAAGAAAAACCCATAACATATATACACTGGCGATTTTGCAGGCTTTCCCACCTACAAAAAATGGAGAAGTCTGTAATTTATAGTGTAGGTACTTTTCAACTGTGAGAGACAAAATCTAAAAAAAATCCAGAAAATCACATTATATGATTTTAAAATAATTAATTTTCATTATTAAATAATAATTTTCATTATTAAATAAGTATTTGATACAATAGAAAAACAGAACTTAATAGTTGGTACAGAAAACTTATTTGCAATTACAGAGGTCAGATGTTTCCTGTAGTTCTTGAGCACGTTTGCAAACACAGTGGAGCAGGGATTTTGGCCCACTCCTCCATACAGAATCTTCTCCAGATCTTTCAGGTTTCGAGGCTGTCGCTGGGCTACATTAAAGGGGTTGTCCGAGTTAAAAAAAAATATAGCAATGTAAATCTGATGGGCAGCAATATATAAGTTAAGCAAGTTTTAGGCAAAAAAAATATCTAGATTTCCTAATTTCCCTGGTTCTCTTCTGGCCTTTGTTTGCCTGCAGTAATAACAATCTCTGCCCCTCCCCCCCTGCTCTGCACAGAGAGTATACAAGTTAGTATACAAGAGTGACATGTCTGCCTGCTGGAATACTCAGCAGCATGTTGTATGTGTAGGACTACAAGTCCCAGCTGTACAATGACACTACTGATATACACAGGAACTTCCCCCTACCTGTTCTTGTGCAATACAATTTCTCTACAGCTCCTGTGCCCAGCATTTGTCTCCTCACTGTCTGCAGTGTAAATCCTGTTGTAAAGCTTTGAGCCCTCAGTGTGTTCTGGCTGAAGGGGTTAATGTTTTATCTGAAGGAATCCAGCGAGAGAGCAGATAGCAGCGGCAGTGCAAGGGGGCATGGCCAATGACGTCTCGTGTACAGACCGTTATCTGATCTCTGAAGCTTGTGCACGAAACATCACAGAGCAGGAACAAAACACAATAGTAAACGGATCCGTCCCCATTGACTTGCATTGGGGTCATGACGGATCCATCACCTATCACGTTTTTTTTTCATTGAAGAATTCAAGGTGTAATTTTTTCAAGGACCCCACACCATTTTTTAAAAAATTATTAAATTATTTTTTGAAAAAAAAGGCGTGGGGGTCCCCCCTTTTTTCCTTCTCCAGCCAGATACAACCAGCAGCGGCAGCCTGGCACTACCATGGTGGGAAGGGACACAGTTATTAGCCCTTCCCGGCCTAACAGTAACAGCCTGCCGCTGCTCCAGAACCGACCCTCAATTTAGAAAGTCCGGTCCTGCGGGTATCCGGCTCTTCTCGACACCCCTGGTGGCGGTGGGTGCCGAGGTAATAGATGTTGGGGTTAGTGTTGGCCATCCCGGCAAGCACTAAGCCCAGTATTAGTAATCAGGGCCGTCTGTAGATAGCCGTGATTACTAAAACTGCAATGTTGTAAAAAAAAAACCACACACTTATAAAATATTTTATTGAAATAAATACTCCCCCAAACTCCTGTTTGACCATTTTATTTAAAAAATATAAAAGCTGGTCCGACGTAATCCACCGAATCCGAAGTAGTCCTCTGCATTCACGATCCTGCAAAATAGAAAAAACAAACAAACAAACACAAACCACTAACCGCCTCCTCCTGCTTCTTCTTTGTAGCGATTCCTCCCATCCAGCAGGTGGCGCTGTGGTAAAACTTACCACTCTGCGCGCCCTCTTCCTGCTGGAAGACGTCAGGATCTGCCGGGGAAGGTAAGTAGTGTCTGTGTCTCTTTGTACTTTATTTTTTTTTTTTAATACAGGTAATGAGTGCAGAGTAGGAGGGCTTCTTAAAGAAGAGTTCGG
>ONZH01018059.1:0-12506 GCA_900303285.1 Rhinella marina
CCCTCTGACTGGCGGGTTCACAATACGTTTCACAAGAGTCTGTTGAAACGCTATGTGGATCCTGTGGTACCCCTCCCTGACCCTCCCTCGCCATCTGTGGTGGAGGGTGATCTCGAGTATGAGGTAGAGAGGATTGTCGATTCCAGACTGGTCAGGAACTCTCTTCAATACCTCATTCATTGGAAGGGTTTCGGTCCTGAGGATAGATCCTGGGTCCCTGCTAGGGATGTTCATGCTCCACAATTGGTTAAATCTTTTCATCGGGACTATCCGTCTAAACCATCCTTAGGGTCTAAGGGTCCGGAGGCCCCTCGTGAAGGGGGGGATACTGTCAGGTCTGGTCATCAGAGAACATAGGTTCTATGTTTTGCTTGGTTTTCTGAGTTTTTGTGTGTTTCTGTTTAGTGCCTACGCCTTGCCTTGAACCACATTCACACTGTGGGTTGTTTTGGAGCCAACGCCCAGCTTCTTGTTTGGTTTGTCTACTCAGGGTTAATACTCAGGTGCTGGCTGAGTGGCTTCTCTGAATCTGGTCCATTCAGAACCTGGGGGTGGGATTTCTTCCTGCATATATACCTACCTTCCTCTCTGCGCCTGGCTGGTTTTTGCAATTCCTTGCTATTCCTGCTTGCGTTGTATTGTGTATCCTGACTGCTGATTTGACCCTTGGCTTGTATCTGACTACTCTACCGTCTTCCGATTTTGTACTTTGTTATTCCTGGTTTTGACGCGGCTTCCTGACTATCCATTGGTGTTTTGTCTTTCTTGTTTGTTGTTCTCTGTTCCCTGCACCTTATACAGTGTATTTCGCAGTCCTCGTGGTTGTCGCCCCACGGTTTAGCGTGGGTGAGGCAATAGGCAGGGACAGAGGGTTGGGTAAGCTCAGGGCACACGCTCCTCTGTTGTCTGTTTATCCCAACCTTGACACATGTAATACATGAACAAACCAGGTCCACCAGTGACCACTGTTCAAACGACAGTAGCTCTTACCAAAAGGGAGGGGGGGGGGGGTTATGCTTCTATACAAATATTTAGTATTTATGAGACAATCCTTTTAGGATGGACTCACACATGAACTTTTTATGGTCAAAGTAAAAAGGAAAAACTAATATTTCTCTTATCTTTTGTATCAATCCATGTGTTTAGCTCAAAAAATTGCCACCAAGGGTATTTTCACAGATATGAATTTTCTGGCTGAAATGTGTATTAGAGTAGCAGCAAGGTGGAAAAGATTTTGACAAATCTCATCCATGTGGTGTGGAAATTGAAATGGTGGTACAGATTTCATATCCATAGCACGTGAATTCTGCCTGTGGATTTTCACTTTTTTCATTATATGCTATTGCAGCGAGCCCCTGAGGAGCTGGGTGCACAGAATGGGAGTGGTAGTGAAGTGTTGTGTCACAGGGTACTCCCTCAGGCCGTTGCTCCCTGGGGATTTGTGCAACGGAAATGTAGTTTTGAAGAATCAGGCCAGAAGTGAACATATAACAGTCTCTTAACTAGTGTTGGGCGAACAGGCTCGCCTGAGTACTATATTCGCTTGAGCATCGCGATGCTTGGCACATCATGGTGTTTGGCCAAACACCACGTGTGCTCAAGTGCGATGCTCGACTCTCCTCCCCGCACGTTTGTTCACTGCTACGCAGCCAATAAACGTGCGGGGAAGTACTGGCATTCACTGTAATGCCATAGTCATGTTGACTACTGGCATTACAGTGATTGGCTGGCCCGAACGCGTCATCGGGTGCTATATAGGACCCAGTGACGCGTGACCCGGCTCAGTCTTAGTCAGGGAGAGCTGCAGCAGAAGGAACAGATAGTGTAGGGATCGGAATTATTTTATTTGTTAGGCAGGGTTCATTGTTTAAATCTTTCAGAGACCCAAAAGTCCTTTTAAGGACTATTGTTTTATCTGGCTCCTATTTATATTATTAGCGCAAACTGCGCTAAATCGCGCACAATTGTTTGGCCGCTGCTGACAGTAACACGACCTATGCTACATCTGTTATGTTACATTTGCGCATCCTAAATACCTGTGACATTGTGTAATTTTTTTGCCGCTGGTGACAGCGACATTAGCTGCGCTAAATCTGCTGTATAACGTTTGCACATCGTAAATACCTGTGACATTCAGTGTAATTGTTTCGCCACTGGTAACAGCGACATTACCTGCACTATATCTCCTGTATAACATTTGCGCTTCCTAAATACCTGTGACATTGTGTAATTTTTTCTGTCACTGGTGACAGCGACATTACCTGCGCTACATCTGTTTTATAACATTTGCGTATCCTAAATATCTGTGATATAAGTGGCGTAATACTCTGACAACATCGTTCCAAGCAGCGACTTGGGAGTCCAAGATCCATCCAGACATCCTCCACATGCTGTTCCCATACCATTTCAGTGGTGTTTCCATCAATATCTGACCTTTTCCTGTGAACCAGACTCCCTCCCCTCTTCAGAGCAGGGGGTACCTGGTTTAATGCTCTGGTTCTCCCATTGACTTCCATTGTGCTCTGGTGCTCTGTAGAGCACCTGAGCATCCTAAAGTGTTCTACTCGAGCACCAGATCACCCGAGCACTTTGGTGCTCGAGCAACACTACTCTTAACTAAATGCAAAATATAACTTCTGGTACATTCAATAGCAGCAGATTCAAAGTGCAATCTTCTGGCACCAGTAAGGAATATGGGGGCAGGTTGGATGGCTGAAATTTACCACTTGCAAGTGTAGATGTGGACTATCAGGTCCAGGCATTAGCTTTGATAGCTTGGGTGATAGGTGTCTTAGCTGTAGTCCCACACCTTCCAGCAGGTGTTAATTGGTCACTCTGCTGTCTGACTTATCAAGGATTTACTTGAGGACATGATTTTGTTGTTCTCTATGGAGACTCTCCAACAGAAGCAGCAGCTCTGCAGTGGGCTTCCTCTCTTCACAGTCCCTGGAAAGGAACTCCGACCAAGAGGGGAGGAACAGGTTGGTTAGCCCTGTTCCTTGCAAACCTTTGCCAACCAATACCTTACTGGTAGATATGGCCAAATAACATACAAAATACACAGTGATACGTTATATACAGCAATTGCAGATACCCCTAGGGCTGGGGTACTGCACTGTGCACAGTGTTAATACGAGTCAATTCCACACCACCTGCAGGTTTCACACCAAAATCCAGAGTAGAAAATTCAAAGTACAACAAATGGAAATTTATTTGCCTAAAGTGAACTTCACATATTGTAGTGGGGAGGTTACTGTACAATCAACATTTAAATTAAAGGGGTTGTCCGAGTTATGAAAAAAAAAATATATAGCACTTTAAATCTGATGGGCAGCAATATATAACTAAGTTAAGCAAGTTTTAGGCAAAATAAAATCTATATTTCCTTATTTCCCTGGTTCTCTTCTGGCCTTTGTTTACATGCAGTAATAATCTTTGCCCCTCCCCCTTCCTGCTCTGCAAAGGTAGTAAATACAAGTGCTGCCCTGAGTGACATGTCTGCTGAAATACTCAGCAGCATGTTGTATGTGTAGGACTACAAGTCGCAGCTGTACAATGACACTGCTGATACACACAGGATCTTCCCCCTACCTGTTCTTGTACAATACAATACTTTGCATCTCCTCCAGATCAACTCCAGTGTCATCTCTGTGTCTGTAGGGTGAGGATGGCAGATCCTGTGTCTCTTTACATCTGCTGCTGCTGTTGTAAAGCCTTCAGTGTGTTTTGGCTGAAGGGGTTAATGTTTTATCTGAAAGAATCCAGGGAGAGCAGATAGCAGGGGGGGGGGGGGGCAGCACAGTGACGTTTCGTGTACAGGCTCTCATCTGCTGGTGCACGAATACAAGATTAGCAGGGAGGCAAGCTGTTATCACAGGTCATGTAACCCTGAGTGAAATCTGAGAGGCCAGCAAGTTTAGAAGCAGAAAGTGTATGGAAAAGCTGTTGAATTTGACTAGTTAGAAACATACAAAAGAGTAAGAAATAACTCGGACAACTCCTTTAAGGTTTTGAGTAATAAATTACTGAGAGGTTCTGAAACCTGAATGGAAGAAGGTATAAAACATGTTTGAAACCATAAATGAAGGTTCATATTTTCTGAGGGCGGTGAACATGTGTGAATCCATTTGCGCTGCTCACCCTCAAGATGCAGAAGACTTATAACTATTAAGACTTATAACTATTAGATCTTCTGTTATTTTCTCCCTTATATTTTACAAATGTTTTGACATTTATAAGTCATTTTTATTTTGCCTCTCTTTTATATCTTTGTAAGCACTTTGCCCTTTTTGTATTAAAGCTTTAAAACTTTTATGTTAAAGAGCAACTAAACCTTTGAATGAAATTTTAATATGATGTCCCCAATGCCCTAAAAAAAACTTTTTCCAATATACTTTATTTATTAATTTTGTATTTTCTTAGTATTTTCCCTACCTAAAGCGCACCATTCACTGTTCTCTGTACACCGCTGACAGCTCAGTGGTGTACGTACTGTGAAATCTATGAATGGGACCACAGCAGCGCTGTGAGTACGGGCAGGACCGCACATTGCTGCTCCTGCTCGTGCTCCCCGGAGGATTACTAACTCCTGGCATAGCACATGGGTAGCCTGTACCCATGTGCTATGCCAGGATTAGCTGAGTGGAGCGGCTCCTGCTTCTGTCTGCTCCGCTAAGCTAAAAGCTGGCATGCAGTTAGCTTAGTGGAGCAGGCAGAAGCAGGAGCCCCGCACCACTCAGCTAATCCTGGCATAGTACATGGGTACAGACTACCCATATAAACCTCGAGGGGGGCACGGGCAGGAGCAGCAATGTGCGCTCCTGCCTGTACTTACATCGCTGCTGCGGCCCCATTCATAAATTTCACACTCCGTACTCTGTACACCGCTGAGCTGCGCTTTAGGTAGGAAAAACACTAAGAAAAAATTAATAAATAAAGTATATTGGAAAAAGTTTTTTTAGGGCATTAGGGACATCATATGAAAATTTCATTTAAAGGTTTAGTTACTCTTTAAGTCTTTTTATTCTGTAAATAATCCGTAGCTTTTTGAAGAGTGATGCCTTAAAGCGGTCTGTGTCGATGTACTGTATACTTGCGTGTTAATGTATTGGCATCTTATTGGTCGCACCGACAGGTGGTGGCAGCATGTATTTGGGGTGTGTGGACTGTCTCTGGGATGGGATTTAACCTCAATTTGCAGCCTGAAGTGGAAGGTGAGTGTAACTTTAAGTGAGTAGATATAGATCAACCCGTTGCAGTCGCCCCCACATCACGTACTGGGTCAGTGCATGAAATGTGAGCTATTACCCTTTGAACTAAAGTTGTAAAGTACAAGGAAAAAATCTAAATGATAGCATATAAAGCCTGCAATCTCATACTACCAGCCAGATGATAAAATGCTGTAGATATTTTTAATGGAAAATCTTGTTTTAACCCTTTTAGCCCTGGAGGGTTTTTCATTTTTCTCCTGGCTTTCCGAGCCATAACTTTTTATTTTTTTCCATTCACTTAGCTGTATCAGGGCTTGTTTTTTGCAGGACAAGTTGCACTTTCTAATCCAACCATTTAATATTGCATATGATGTAGTGGGGAGCTGGAAAAAAAAATCCAAATGGGGTGAACTTGAAAAAAAACGCAATTCCGCAACAGTTTTATGGGTTTTGTTTTTACGGTGTTCCTTATACGGTAAAACAGACCTGTTACTTTCATTCCTCAGGTCGGTAGAATTACAGTGATACCATATATCCATAATAGTACGCGATATATAGTTTTTCTTGTATTTTAATACTGAAAAAAATTAAAAACTTTGAAATTTTTTTTTTCATCGTCATATCCTGATTCCAATAGGATCCCTATAACTTTTTTGTAGTTATGTGTACAGAGCTGTGTGAGGGCTCATTTGAGGGGCAATCTAAACTTATCATTGATAGCATTTTGGGGGGGTGTAAAACTTTTTGATCACTTTTTATTTTTTGTGGGAGATGAAGCCACCAAAAAAATGGCGAATCAGCCATTTTTACTTTTTTCCATTTCACCATTTGCCCTATGGGAAAAGTATTGCCCATGATATGTATTTTTTATTGTTTACATATTTTAGTTACATTTTGGAGAAAGGGGGTGATTTGAATTTTCCTATTTTTTAATTTTTAAACCTTTTTTTTTACACTTTTTTTATAGTTCACATATTCACATAGAGAACTATAATAAGCAATCATTAGATTGCTTCTCTCGTACACTCCAATGCAATAGCATTGAAGTGTATTTCTATGAAGCCCAGGCATGGAATGCATAGGAACTAATGTGCGACAGCTACAGTTCATTCCAGAGGACTGAAGCTGCTGCACAATGCATCCGGCTCCCCTGACCCTCGCAAGGGGAAGATGGAGCACACGTGGAAGTGCGCGTCCAGGTTTTAGCACACCCAGATGCTCTGGTCAAATTTGACCATGGCATCTGAAGGATTAAAAGTATGAAACAGCAGGCACTTGGCGGCTATGGCTCCCGCCACACTCGCGAGTGGGTGCCATCTTTAAAGTCCTGGCCAGTGCTGTACAAACTGGTCAGGAAAGAAACAAACAACTATACTTCCTTCTTCAATAGAATCTTTCTTTTCTCAATCCCTAATTTACCCCAGGTCAACTGTACTGTACAACATGGCAGACACCACTAACTACAGTTCAAAGTCTCCAACTTTACTCTTCTTTGTCTCAAGGAGAGAAGCGCAGTTTCTTAAACAAGTGGTTTAACTTGAAGGCGGTGGTGGCCTGCTCAGCACAGAACGGCCTCCTCTGCGGCTTGGATTGTCTTCTTCTGGGCCGCTAACTCCCAGACCAATGCTAATACCAGCAAGCTTCCTTGCTGTGTCACTCAGTGGCAATCTGCCCTCTTCACTCACTCCACTGGGCCTTGAGCCTTGTACGCAGAACTAACTGGTGAGAAATGGGGCTGGTACTTATACCCTTCCCTGGCTCCTCCCGGGTGGGTTATGTGACCTCATGCTCCTTTATTCTGAAACTGGTGACCCAGGGGTGGTCCATGTTTCATCCGTGAAAATGTCTGTGAAGAGTTTGTGTTTGGTCCATGTGCCTATTTTTTGCCCTCCATGTGTCATTCATATTTCACAATGCTCAACCACTGACAGAATACGGAAGCCATCCGTGCTGTGATAGAGGTTTTTCACAGACCCATAGATTTCAATTAGAGATGAGCGAGCAGTGCTCGTTACGAGCACTGTAGTGCTCGGCTCCTCTGCGCAATGCCCGCAGGCATGTAAGTGAATGGGGACGGATCGGTTTGTTATGACACTCATACCAAATGGATCCGTCCTCCTCACCCGACTGAAAGTCAGTGGGGACGGATCCGTTTGGTATGAGTGTCATAACAAACCGATCCGTCCCCATTGACTTTCAGTCGGGTGAGGACGGATCCGCAATGCCTGCGGGCATTCTTTCGCAGTGGAGACGAGCGCTACAGTGCTCGTACCGAGCACGTTCGCTCATCTCTAATTTCAATGGATGTGCTTGGTCCACATCATATGTTTCTGTGTACATGTTTCTGTGATTTTTCCACCCACTCATGGTCAGTGGAAAATCACTGATTTGTGTGAATAAACAGATTACAAGTGGAGGACACGTACAGCACACATACGTGATTCATTGAGGTGAGAACAAGGTCTGAGACTGGGTTACATCCTCACTGAGGAGCCCCACCACCACCTTTACAATACAAGTGCATTGATGCCGGTTGTGCACAAGACTACAGAACATGACCACCTTCAGCAGTCACCTTTCCAACGTCCTAACTGAGGCACATGGTACATGGTACACTGATTCACAGTAGGACTAACCAGACAATCACAAGAACTTCATAAATAAAGAATGTATCAATACTGGCAGAAAATAAGACACTTAAAGGGGTTGTCCAAGTTATGAAATTTTTTTATAGCACTGTAAATCTGATGGGCAGCAATATATAACTAAGTTAAGCAAGTTTTAGGCAAAAAAAAAACTATATTTCCTCATTTCCCTGGTTCTCTTCTGGCCTTTGTTTACCTGCAGTAATAACAATCTCTGCCCCTCCCCCCTTCCTGCTCTGCACAGAGAGTAAATACAAGAGCTGGCCTGAGTGATATGTCTGCTGGAATACTCAGCAGCATGTTGTATGTGTAGGACTACAAGTCCCAGCTGTACAATGACACTGCTGATACACACAGGGTCTTCCCCCTACCTTCTTTTTTCTTTGCATCTCCTCCAGATCAGTGTCTATAGGGGGAGGAGGGCAGATCCTGTGTCTCTTTACATCTGCAGCTACTGTTGTAAAGCTCTGGCTGAAGGGGTTAATGTTTTATCTGAAGGAATCCAGGGAGAGAGCAGATAGCAGCAGTGCAGGGGGGCGTGGCCAGTGACATCTCCTGTACAGGCTGTTATCTGATCTCTGAGGCTTGTGCAGGAAACATCACAGACCAGGGAGATAAGGTGACATCACAGGTCATGTGACCCTCAGTGAAATCTGACAAACAAGCAGCTTTAGAAGCACAAAGTGTATGGGAAAGTTGTTATACTTGACAAGTTAGTAACATACAAAGAACAAAAAAATAACTCACACAACCCCTTTAACCCTTTCAGCCAGAACACACTGAAGGCTTTACAACAGCAGCTGCAGATGTAAAGAGACACAGGATCTGCCCTCCTCACCCTACAGACACAGAGCTGACTACAGCTGATCTGGAGGAGATGCAAAGTATTGTATTGTACAAGAACAGGTAGGGGGAAGACCCTGTGTGTATCAGCAGTGTCATTGTACAGCTGGGACTTGTAGTCCTACACATACAACATGCTGCTGAGTATCCCAGCAGGCAGACATGTCACTCAGCACTTGTATTCACTCCCTTTAGGCCTCATTCACATGTCCGTATAATGTGTCCGCATCCTTTCCACATCCGTTTCTGCAATTGCGGACAATTATGCGGATAGGATGCGGATCCATTCATTTCAATGGGTCCCGAAAAAATGCGGACAGTACACCGTGTGGTGTCCACATCCGTGTGTCCGTTCTGACTGTCCGCATAAAGAAATCCTCCTGTCCTACTTTTCTCCCGAATTGCGGTCCGTAGCACAATGAAAGTCTATGGATCCGCAAAAAATACGGAAGACATGCGGAAAGGCATCCGCATGTCATCCGTATTTGCGGATTCCGTTCCAGGAGAGGAGAAAAAAAAAGGTACAGATGTTAGGCTCCATTCACACGTCCTGTTTTTCTTTCCTGATTCGATCCTGATTTTTTCAGGACCCATTGAAATGAATGGATCCAGATCAGGATCGAATCAGGAAAGAAAAACAGGACGTGTGAATGGAGCCTTATTCATCCTTCCGTTTTTTGCGGAAAAACGGAACGGATGTCCTGGAAAAACTAAGTTTTTTGCGGAACAACAGATCCGCAAAAAAATGACCGTTTTCCAGGATGTGCACAAATACGGACGTGTGAATGGGGCCTTACAGAGAGGGGGGAGGGGCAGCATGTAAACATGTTTACTGCATGTAAACAAAGGAAGAGAACCAGGGAAATTAGGAAATATAGATTTTTTTTTGCCTAAAACTTGCTTAACTTAGTTATATATTGCTGCCCATCAGATTTAAAGTACTATATATTTTTTTGTTATAACTCGGACATCCCCTTTAAAGGGAACCTATCATCAACTTTATGCTTCCCATACTAACGACAGCATAAAGTAGAGACAGGTGAGTTGATTTCAGCGATCTGTCATTTATAAGTTGAAAGTAAGTGGTTGTCGAGAACCAATATCACAATCATTGCAGACTGGGCCTGGAAAAGAGTCATATCTACATGAGAAGAGACATGGTTATTCATGAATTCCTGCTCTCCTGCGCACCTGCTGATGACTGACAGTCTTCTACCTAGTTTTCTCCCTTACTCTCTAGGAGAGAACTGTCAATCATCAGCAGATGGGCGAGAAGAGCAGGAGATTAGAAATAACCATGACTCTTCTCAGGTAGATATGACTCTTTTCACAGCCTGTGCTGCGATGATTATGATGTTGGTTCTCGGCAACCACTTACATTTAGCTGATGAGTGACACACCGCTGAAATCAGCATTTCTGTCCCTATTTTATGCTGCCCTCAGTTAGGTCACCATAAATTTGATGACAGGTTCCCTTTAAGGGTGAGTTACAAAAATTGCGCTTCAATGAAAAAAAAATCTAGAGTGCTGTATTTTTGCAGCACAAAATGCCGCCTGCACTATATGTATTATATACTAGCAGAAAGACCCGGCTTCGCCTGGGTATATTTCATCTATTTCATTTAATGTTTCTGTGTGTCGTTGCAGAGAGAAAGTCAATGCAGCTGACAGGAGGTGATTTTTACCTTCATTTTTTCAATCCCTATTTGCTGCGGAGTGGGAGGGGTGTGGTTTAATGGGACACGGGGGGGGTTAAGTCCTTCATTTCAGGGTGGCCTGAATTATAGGTTAATGCCATGGTAATTTGAAGAAACACAATGGGTAGCAGTGGAAAAAAAACATTGCTTTGCGCGGGTATATTTAATCTATTTCATTTAATGTTTCTGTGTGTCGTTGCAGAGAGAAAGTCATCCTCCCTCCCATCCCTGCAGCTGACAGATGTTGATTTTTACCTTCAATTGTTCAATCTCCATTGGCTGCGGAGTGGGAGGGGTCATGGCCTGACTGAGTCGGGGGCGTGACGTTGCAAGACCCTGGGGCGGGGTTTTAAGTACTTCTTTTGATGGTGACCAGAATTACAGGTCGATGCCATGGTAATTTATGAGGACACGCCATGGGTAACAGTGGAAGAAAACATTGCTTTGCACGGGTTATATTTAATCTATTTCATTTAATGTTTCTGTATGTTGTTGCAGAAAGAAATCCAACCTCCCTCCCACCCCTGCAGCTGACAGAAGTTGATTTTTACTTCATTTTTTCAATCCCCGTTGGCTGCGGAGTGGGAGGGGGCATGACCTGACAGAGTCGGAGCGTGGTTTCGCGAGATCTGGGGCGGGGTCAGAGTGGCATGAATTACAGGTCGATGACATGGTAATTTATGGGGACCCGCAATGGGTAGCAGTGGAAAAAAAACATCTTTTATTAGTACTGAATGGTCGTAGTCTAAAATTAGTCAATTTCATCTACGATTTTTGTGTGTCGTTGCAGAGGGAAATTCACCCTCCCACCCTGCAGCTGATTTTTTTCAATCCCCGTTGCCTACGAGTGGGAGGGGGCATGGCCTGGCAGAGTTGGGGGTGTTGATTATCAAGATGCTTCGAACAGTTGTAGTCTGAAATTAGTCTATTTCATCTAAAATTTTGTGTGTCATTGCAGAGAGAAATTCACCCTCCACCCCTGCAGCTGACAGAAGTTTATTTTCCCTTCATTTTTCAATCCCTGTTGGCTGCGGAGTAGGAGGGGCGTGACCTGACACAGTTGGGGACGTGGCTTAACAAAGCGCTTCGCATAGGTGTATTTAATCTATTTCATTTAATGTTTCTGTGTGTCGTTGCAGAATGGCTGCAGAGTGAGAGGGGGCGTGGTCTGACAGAGTTGGGGGGCGTGACTTAGCAAGACGATTCGAACAGTTGTAGTCTATAATTAGTCTATTTTATCTAAAAATTTTGTGTGTCGTTGCAGAGAGAAATTCACCCTCCCACCCCTGCAGCAAACAGAAGTTTATTTTTACCTTTATTTTTTCAATCCCCATTGGCTGCGGAGTGGAGGGGGCGTAACCTGACAGAGTCGGGGGCGTGATTAGCAAGACGCTTCAACATGGGTGTATTTATCTATTTCATTTAATGTTCTGTGTGTCGTTGCAGAAAGAAAGTCAACCTCCACACCCCATCCTGCAGCTGACAGAAGTTGATTTTTACCTTTATTTTTTCAATCCCTGTTGGCTGCGGAGTGGGAGGGGGCGTGGCCTTACAGAGTCGGGACGTGGCTTAGCAAAGTGCTTCGCATAGGTGCATTTAATCTATTTCATTTAATGTTTCTGTGTGTCGTTGCAGAATGGCTGCGGAGTGAGAGAGGGGGCGTGGCCTGACAGAGACGGGGCGTGCTTAGCAAAAGGCTTCGAACGGTTGTAGTTATAATTAGTCTATTTCATCTAAATTTTTGTGTGTCGTTGCAGAGAGAATTCACCCTCCCCACCCTGCAGCAAACAGAAGTTTAATTTTTACCTTCATTTTTTCAATTCCCGTTGGCTGCGGAGTGGGAGGGGGCGTGACCTGACAGAGTCGGGGCGTGGATTAGCAAGACGCTTCGCATGGGTGGATTTAATCTATTTTATTTAATGTTTGTGTGTGTTGTTGCAGAAAGAAAGTCAACCTCCCACCCATCCCTGCAGCTGACAGAAGTTGATTTTTACCTTTAATTTTTTCATCTCTGTTTTGGCTGCGGAGTGAAAGGGGTGTGGCCTGACAGAGTTGGGGGTGTGGCTTAGTGAGACCTGGGGCGGGGTTTTATACTTTCTTTTAGGGTGCCT
>ONZH01018060.1:0-11319 GCA_900303285.1 Rhinella marina
CCTTCTTATTTGCATACTTCCCTCCTTCCCTGTCTGGTTCTCATGGGGTTAACATATTGACCTGGGTGTGGTCACTAGGTGCTTTTATTCTGTTGTTGCTAGCCTGGTGGGTTAGTGGTGCTCCAGCCTCCGTTGGTGCTGGAGCTATGCACCTTTCCTGGAATTCCATCTGCCCAGTCCTTGTGGCCACCTAATATGTCATCGAGGTCTTCCCGAGGTCTTCTCATCCCCTTCCCTTATTCCTGTTATGTGGTTTATGTACGGGTGGGTGTTTGGTCTGTGACTGCCATGTGTCTTCTGACATGAAGTCCAGACATTCCCTGTATGTATGTGCCTTCGGTGAGAGGGCTCCAGGGTTCCCCGGAGGGGGAACAGCGATACAGTGAGTGTTTGCTGGTGAGCTGGTTCCTGGGTGTGTTGTGTGTACTGAGTCCTGTTAGGTGTTCGGGTTCCAGTACATATGCCTGGGTTCCAGTCATTGGTGTGAGGACTGCTGGTGTTTCTATCAGCAGTATCAGCAGGTAAGTTGCCAGGTGCACCGGGACCATCCTGGAGGTGCAGCCAATGAGTTCTGGATAAGTGCATCCCTACCATCTGGGGCTCTGTGAAGAACGGGGCTCACTGGGTTTCTGCCCTCTGGATTTGGTTCCTGGTATTTCCGGTGCACTTGGTTCAGTGGTATTCCTTGCCACTGGTTTCTTACCTGCTAATCGGTCTTCATCTCACTGTAGTGTTTCGGTGTATGCTCGGTGTGGAGTTTCCCCACCCACACCGTAGCGTGACAGGTGGAAGGACGCTAAGACACATAAAAATCTCATGCAGACCACTGCGAGTAGCCTCAGCCTGGGACAACTACACCGGTTTGTGTCCAGGACCAGATTGCTACTACCTCACCTAGGCTGCAATTTGAGGCAGACGGGGCTCCCTAGGTACCTCATTTCCATATTTGCACGAAGCTAAGTATAATAAACTTTATTACTTTATTTTTAATCAATTATTGTTTGTGTCTGGGTTTTCAGTATACTGTATTCATAACCAAGAAATAACTCATTTGAATACAATGTCGGCTCGCTTGAATGGGTCCACGTTTATAATTACACTGCACTGTCTCTACGAGCAATCGATGACTTATCTGATATTGATGACCGATTCTAAGGATTGGTCATCAATACTGTAGTGCTGCACAACCCGTCTAAAGGCCATATGCTCCATCAGGGGCAATTTTTTTTGCTTTATTTTTGCACTGTAATAATTTTGAGCGAAAAATCATTTTTTCAATTGATCTTTATTAAAAATGTTGAACCCCTTTCTCTGTACAGCCTTGAGATTCTCTAGTAGCAGGCTCTGTATTTTTACTGTTACCTGTCCGGCAGCTCAGCTCCTTATCTCCGATCTCTAATCTCCTAAACACTCATTAAGTCTTATCTTACTGATAAGAATTTAGCTTAAATATGTGTTTATGACCTTTTAGTAATTCAGAGACAAGGGTTATTAGATGGCACAAAGTGAAAGTACGATTCACACAAACAGTTAATCCATTGTGACAGAACGGCTGAATATTTTTAATAAAGATCAATTGAAAAAATGATTTTTAGTCCAAAATGAGTAAAATGCAATCATAAAAAAAATTTCCCCCAAAGGTGTCCATAGCTTTTACGACTTCTCGCGGTGCGGCCAAGCCTCATTAGTGTCCAGCCAGGAGGCAGTATCTGCAGAGGTTTCATAAATGTGCATTGACCCCAAACCCTTCTCAGTAAGCCTGGTGGGATAGAACATGAAGTAGGCTACTCGGAGACAGCATAGCCTTTTCATGATATCCGGGTACAGAGCCTGTCTCTGCTGGAATTTCATTGAAAAGTTGGGGAACACTGGAACTTTTCCTTCATCAATGGATATCTGACCAAGCTCTTGGGATTTCCACAGGATAATATCCCAGTATTTGTAGTGTAGTATCCGAATAAGCACCAGGTGAGGAGGGCTTCCTGGATGCATCTACATTCATCACGTTTCATAGGTGGAACCTGATCCTCGAGATCACCTCACTCACATCTTCACCGTTCTCATATGCTCAGAAGATTTCTGAAGACCATGTCTGATAACATTCACCTCTTGTTTAAGGTTGCCCATGAGCATGGTTAAAGAAGAAGAGGAAGTGTTATACTAATCGACAGCTGCAAACACATCTTTCAAATTGGGGGTTCCTTACAGTATTGGGACGTGAGGAAGGCCGTGTCTCACTAGTAGTATTGAAGTGCTCATGGGTGGTTTCCCTGCTGGGCTGCATTTTCAGGATCCTGTTCTGGTTGTCAGGCGGCCATCTTGTTTTATCAATGGGCTGTTCTAGAAGCCAAAAAGCCTATCACCAAAATCACCCCAATCTTCTCCAGCTGTGGAAGATCCCGAGTCCTGGCTCGGTGTTCGTGCAAATTGCAAAGTCCAGCAGCCACCGCAGCTGTCTCGTCAGCCCCAGACCATCCCACTGGTTGCAGAGGCTTGTCTGGGTCCTCTACTCCTTACTTTTCTTTTTAAGTCATACCTAGTGCCCGAGGTAAGAAGGGATCAGGGTAAGAAGTTGGAGCCTGAGTGGTGGTGGTGAGCAGCAGGATGTTGGAGATATGTGAAAGATTCAGAGCAGGAACTCACTAGGTGTCTACTCACATGCTCAGCTTGGCCCCGACGTGTGAGATCTTACATGGTCCATAAGATGTGATTTATGACTATAACATTTTTCACATTCAGGTCATGAAAATGGCTTCTCCCCTCTGTGAGTTTTTAGATGATATACAAGAGTTGACCTTTGGGCAAAACATCTTCCACACTCTGAACATGAATATGGCTTCTCAACTGCGTGAATTCTCACATGATTCCTAAGACATGATTTCTGACTAAAACACTTCCCACACTTAGGACATAAAAATGGCCTCTCCCCTGTGTGAGTTCTTAGATGCTCTGTAAGACGCGATTTCTGACTAAAACACTTCCCACATTCAGAACATGAATATGGCTTCTCTCCTGTGTGAGTTCTTAGATGCTCTGTAAGACGTGATTTTTGACTAAAATATTTCTCACATTCAGGACACGAATAAGGCTTCCTCTCCTGTGTGAGTTCTTAGATGCTTAACAAGATCTGATTTCTGATTATAACATTTTCCACATTCTGAGCATGATAATGGTTTGTCTCCTGTGTGGCTTCTTAGATGTTTATTAAGATTTGATTTCTGACTAAAACACTTTTTACATTCAGGACATGAAAATGACTTTTCTCCTGTGTAAGTTCTCTGATGTCTAAGAAGATTTGATTGAGTTGTAAAGCATTTTCCACAGTTTCAACATGAATATGGCTTCTCCCCTGTGTGAATTCTCTGATGTTCAGCAAGACTTGAGTTATAGGCAAAACATTTCCCACATTCTGAGCATGAAAACGGCTTCTCTCCTGTGTGACTTCTCTGATGTTTAAGAAAATTTGATAGAGCTGTGAAAGATTTTCCACATTCAGAACATGAATATAGCTGCTTTCCTGTGTGCAATCTTTGATGCATAAGAAGATTTGAGTGAGTTGTAAAGCAGTTTCCACATTCTGGACATGAAAATGGCTTCTCCCCTGTGTGACTTCTTAGATGATGCATAAGGCTTGATTTCCAAGTAAAAGATTTCTCACATTCTAAACAAGAAAATGGCCGCTCATCTTTGTGAGTTCTCTCATGTGTGGAAAGATGAGATTTTTCTTTAAAATGTTTTCCACATTCAGAACAAGCAAACATTTCACTCAGTTGATTTTTGCCAATCTGCGATTGACTTTCTTCTGCTTCACAAGTGGGAGATAAAAGATCTCCATTGGAGCCTCTCGTACCGTCATCACCTGAGAAAAAGGAACACAATTTTTGCCATTTATCATTCTATGAGAACAATCCAGACACTGAGCAAACTATATAAAAATACAGTCATAAAATGAAGATAAGAGGTTTTCTAGGTTCACATAAAAGCAATGAATATTTTTATAACTCATAATAAAAAAACAGGACATACAATGATTACAAGGAAGCCTCCCCAGATTCTTTCTAACACATTAGGCTGTAGTATGAATTAGAGGTCTCCAATTCCTTAGGAACTAGACTTTCATTTACAAGAATGAAAGGGTTGTACCATCAAAGACAACCCTTTTTAGACTGAAACCCTGCCGAGAATTACTAGGAAAGTGATGAGTTTGGTGGAGAAAGCCATGGCCAGCCAGACATCTGTAGGGTAAATGACATGAGAACCTTTTTAAGTTCTTGGCAAAATGGTTGGAAAAACAGTTTCATCATGAGAGAAAGGCCTGGTCAGACAGCAGGAATCTGCTCGATGCCTAAAAGTAGTTGAATCCACTAAGTGGTATGGCAACAACTGCACCTCCAGGTAGAAATTAAGTTAGTACAAAAGTGGATTACTCTGTAATGTTCCCCATCCACACATTCTGTTATGAATGACTAAAGATGGTGCGGAGGAGGAGTAGAAGCCGTATCTGATGATGACGACAACAATGGCACCGTAATGCTTGTGGATATGGCCTGGCTACTAGAAGGATAACTGGAAGAAGGTGGAAGGTCTTGCTCATACTGCGGCCCAGTTTGATCTTTCCAAGTCAGCAGGTGATG
Source organism: Rhinella marina (assembly GCA_900303285.1). Lineage (NCBI taxonomy): Eukaryota > Metazoa > Chordata > Amphibia > Anura > Bufonidae > Rhinella > Rhinella marina. The sequence continues at coordinate 4,635 of ONZH01018060.1, forward strand.
TCGCCCCAAGGGCTGACGGAGAGCAGTAGTTCCTACATTTATGCTTGCCTCCAGAACTTACACACTGTCATGGTTCTGCTGGCTGGCACTGGAGAAAATTTCCCACAAGAGAGATACCCTCACAAAACCTCTACATGCAACGTTCATAACATTTCTGCCACCTCTACCCGAGCTTGCGAGGTCTGGCAGCTTCTGAGACTCTACCAATGGCAGCATCTGCTCCCCAGCCACAGTTTGCCTTATAGTATAACATGTGGACATCAACTGATCTAACTCACTGGATGAGGAACTCTCTGGGATCTACTCCATATACATCTCCTCCATCGGAGGAGGGAGAAGGTTCCCTGTAACCTCAGTCTGCAATGTATAAGGGCAGAAGAAAACCCAGGATGTATGAAAGGCTCTTACCAGTCACTGACACTGATGTGGGGTTCTCCAGGACACTCGTCCTTCCACTTCCATCACTTTCCTGCAAGGATCACACATGAAGGACATGAGATACAAGAAAAGGAACCCTAGTTTATCTTATATCCAGGAGAAGGTCAAACCCACAGAAGAGATGACCCAACCTTCCCTGAAATAGAAGAAGGAGGATCTCCTCCAGTGGTGATCAGACAGGACCAACATTCAACCAGATATTTTACTCTACATAAAATTTTGTGTTTTGTTTTATTTTTACTTTTTTGCTGCAGGAAATGATCGGCGCTGATCTTGGAGTGGACATTGTGGTCATCACCACCAGTTCTGGAGAAGATGAGGAGAAAGCTTCATAACATCAGTCTATAGAGGATCTACAGGAATCTCAGCTTCACCTACCTGATAATTCAGTGGGACATTCTGCTTCTCCTCTGGACAGTCCTGGGAATACAGAGGACTGGGACATCTCTCTGGTGGATTTCTAAAACTGGATCCATCTATAGAATACACAGTGACTGAATACATTGTCTATATGTGATGATCAGATGAAGGGTGAGTCTAGGTGATCCCTAAACCTGGTCTCTCCTCTGTAATCAGGAAGGTCTCCTCTTACCTGCGGATATGAGGAGCTGGTGATTCTCCACCTTAAGTTCGTGATGATCCAGTGCAACATTTGGTTTCTCATTTGGACAGTCCTGGGGACATAGAGGACTGGGACATCTCTCTGGTGGATTTCTCTGACTGGATCCATCTATAGAAATATACACAGTGACTGAATACATTGTCTATATGTGATGATCAGATGAGGGGTGAGTCTAGGTGACCCCTAAACCTGGCTCTCCTCTATAATCAGGAAGGTCTCCTCTTACCCGGTGATGTGAGGGGCTGGTGATTCTCCATCATGACCTCCTTGTACAGATCCTTGTGTCCTTCTAAATACTCCCACTCCTCCATGGAGAAATAGACAGCGACATCCTGACACCTTACAGGAACCTGACAACACAAGGACACAGTCATTACCAGACCCCTCCCTTGGTGTTATTGTATAATGTCCCAGCATTCCCAGCAGCGCTCACCTCTCCGCTCAGCAGGTCAGTGATCCTGGTGGTAAGTTCTAGGATCTTCTGCTCCTGTATCAGTGAATGAGGTGGAGGCTCGGTGATGGGGCTCTGGGTCCTGCTCCGTCCTCCTGACACACGGGGTGTCACACACTCACCAGACGACTTCTTCACTACTGTGTAATCCTGTGTATGAGGAGACGCCGATCACTACAGAGGTTCTAAGAAGCCTTCACCTTTCCAGTCATTTCCCTGGTTTATTACTAGAGATAAGAGTGATGTCATGTGAGACTCTCACCTCTCCAGTTATCAAGGAGATGATCTCTAGGGCGAGGTCTAATATCCTTGCAGCCATGTAGTTTCTGTCCTTCTCCATCCATGGTGGGTCACTGGTGGAAAGGATCATTGTCTTACAAAGACTTTATCTGTGAGAGTCTTGTACCTAACATGAGGAAAACAGAAGACTGAGGGTAAAATCACATTAAAGAAAAAGATATGTATTCTTACCAGAAGTATAGAGTCACTGATTAAAGACTACTACTCCCAGCATACAATGGAGGGGACATATATTGCTGAGGATTATGGGATACATTAGTCTTCCACCCCGGCTATAAAGTAGAGGTAGCAGTCCAATAGTGAAAATAAACTAATGTGGAGTTAGTCCCTCAAGTTCTCAGGTGACGTTTCTGCTCGTCTTTGAAGCCATTCTGAAGTCAACAGTCTAAGGAGGAACAGGAAGGTCACCTGAGGACCTGGAGGAATAACTCCACATTAGGTTCATGTTACTATTGGAGTGCTGATTCTACTTCCTGTTGGGATGGATTGGAGGTGGAGAGGTCCAGGCTTTTGGAAGCATGCCCCCGTAACCTGGTGGTCTTCTACTTACAGTGAGTCTCCTTTACTATATGTCTGCTGCCTGTAAAGGGTTACACAGGATATATAGATGAGCCAGGTCTCATCTTCCAGGTCATAAGCATGTTCAACATCTTTGTCAGGTCATCTACTACTGCATGGAGGCACATTATGTGCCTAAAACCACCTGATAGGTTCCCTCTTAAGGTCTTCTCCACGTGACAACCCATAAGTTCTGGTCACTACTAGAATCCATGGTCCAGAACTACAATAAACAATCCTGATCTCAGGAGCTTATTCTCTTCACAGAAGAAATGATCCACGTTGTGTCCAGTCACATCCATCCAGAGATCACGGCCATCATCCTCCCGTCTGTGATCATGTAAATCGGAGAATGGACGCCTCATATTAAATGTCCAGCGACCGATAACGGTCACCCAGTGACAGATACAGAAGTCATTGAGGTGGTAAATGGACAGTAAAAAGGCCTATAGTGCTCCACATATAGCGCTCTCTAGAATATATATATATACACATGGAGAGTCTCCACGTCCTGGAGTGTCCTCTCGTCACTGAGGTAAGGCAAGTCCTGTCACTGCATTTATCAATAAGCTGCCGGTGCTTGTGACAGTAATATGGCTTCCTGGCCAGTATTCCCCAGATGAGGATGACAGGGGAACCCTCTCAGGGAGATGCAGTGATCCCACAAGGCTTGCTCCGGCCATTTCATTTGCCATCAAGGCAGTAGGTTTGGAAGCCTCACAACCTTCTTTGCCTCTGGGCATGAGGAAAGATCGAGTGTAGTTCCCTGGAGCAGGGGGTACTTTAGCTAATTTCCCCTTATGCAAAGTTATATAACTCCAAATAACTCCGTATCAGCATGGTTTCATGAGGGATCGGTCATGTCAAACCAATTTAATCAGTTTCTATGAGGAGGTAAGTTCTAGACTTGACCGCGGCGAATCAATGGATGTCGTATATCTGGACTTCTCCAAAGCATTTGACACGGTAACACATAAAAGGTTAGTATATAAGATGAGAATGCTTGGCCTGGGAGAAAATGTCTGTATGTGGGTAAGTAACTGGCTCAGTGATATAAAACAGAGGGTGGTTATTAATGGTACATACCCGTATATGCCGGCGTATAAGACGACTGGGCGTATAAGACGACCCCCAACTTCTGCCCTAAAAATATAGAATTTGGTATATACTCACTGTATAAGACTACCCCTCTCCCAAATGAAAAAAAGTCTGCTTTGATTTCAACATGTTAATTTTAATTCAAATGCATATGACATGCAGGTACTGTATATAGCAGCAAAACTGTCACTTATAAACATAAGGTTGTTTCAAACATGTACGGTAAAGCTAAAACTTTGCAAAACAAACAAGAGAGCAAGTGCCTGGTGATCATAACTGTAAGCTGCGATATTGTAACAGGTCTTGCTGGCATGACAGTTTCCCTTTAAAAGCCTTCAAAATCCTCCTGAGAATATAGAGAATAGTATGCTACTTCAGTATGCTAAGAGCAGGGGGCCGCACTGTGTGAGGTATAACCAATAGGATTAGTGCAGGGGCGGGGAGTCACCGGGAGGAGAAGGGGGGCGGGGTCGGCACTTATTGTAGCAATATGCACACTTACACCAGCATGTAAGCTCTTCATTAATATCACAGCATGGATGCGAGGTGAATCTGGTGTTACTGCACCGCCAGCTTTCCCCTCGCATCCATGCTGTGATATTAATGAAGATCCGACATGCTTCTGTAAGTGCCGCCTGTGACCCCCAGCTCTGTGACGCCGACCGCTGTGACGGGGCGGCTGCATTAGCATACAGCGCGCCGCCCCGTCAGCGCGTACTAAGCCTCTTCTAATGACTGTGAGAGGCGGACTGCCGCGCATGCGCGGCGGTCCCAGGAAGCGGCTCTCTACGCGCTGACGGGAAAAAAAAAACACCTCACACAGTGCGGCCCCCGTATATCCGGCGTATAAGACGACCCCCACTGTAGCCATTATTTTAAGGGGTTAAAAAGTAGTCTTATACGCCAGTATATACTGTACTTAGATTGGGTCACTGTCACTAGTGGGGTACCACAGGGGTCAGTATTGGGCCCTATTCTCTTCAATATATTTATTAATGATCTTGTAGAAGGCTTGCACAGTAAAATATCAATTTTTTAAATTTTTTACTGTGTAAAGTAATTACCACAGTACACTGCTACAGATGGATCTGGATAGATTGGAGGCTTGGGCAGAGAAGTGGCAGATGAGGTTTAACACTGACAAATGTAAGGTTATGCATATGGGAAGGAATAATGCAAGTCACCAGTACATACTAAATGGTAAAATATTGAGTAACTCTGACATAGAAAAGAACCTAGAAATTTTAGTGAACAGCAAACTAAGCTGTAGAAACCAGTGTCAGACAGCTGCTGCCAAGGCCAATAAGATAATGGGTTGTATCTAAAAGGACATAGATGTCCGTGATGAGAACATAGTCCTGCCACTTTACACATCACTAGTCAGACCACACATGGAGGACTGTGTACAGTTCTGGGCTCCTGTGAACAAGGCAGACATAGCAGAGCTGTAGAGGGTTCAGAGGAGGGCAACTAAAGTCATAGCTGGAATGGGTGGACTACAGGACCCAGAAAGATTATCAAAATTAGGCTTATTCACTTTAGAAAAAAGACGACTGAGGGGAGATGTAATAACTATGTATAAATATATCAGAGGTCAGTACAGAGATCTCTCCCATCATCTATTTATCCCCAGGACTGTGACTGTGACGAGGGGACATCCTCTGCGTCTGGAGGAAAGAAGGTTTGTACACAAACATAGAAGAGGATTCTTTACGGTAAGAGCAGTGAGACTATGGACTCTTTACGGTAAGAGCAGTGAGACTATGGACTCTTTACTGTAAGAGCAGTGAGACTATGGATTCTTTATGGTAAGACCAGTGAGACTATGGAACTCTCTCCCTGAGGAGGTGGTGATGGTAAGTTCACTATAAGAGATCAGGAGGGGCCTGGATGTATTTCTGGAGGTAATAATATTACAGTTTACAGTTACTAGAAAGGGGTCGTTGATCCAGGGAGTTATTCTGATGCCTGATTGGAGTCGGGAAGGAATTTTTTCCCCTAAAGTGGGGAAAACTGGCTTCTACCTCACAGGTTTTTTTGCCTTCCTCTGAATCAACTTGTAGGATAACAGGCCGAACTGGATGGACAGAGGGCTTTTTTGGCCTTATAAACTATGTTACTATGTTATAAATGTCTTACTTCATTTTTTTTTAAAGGGTTAACTTGTACGGTTTAATATTGTATTTGTGTTGTGATATATATCCTGTTCATATGCACTGTATATATGCAAGGCTCTAATGAACACAGAGACTTTTGGGACTTTGAATAAGAAAATGGTAATTTTCCACTGGTGCCATAGGGTTTAAAGAAGACCATGTTTGGAGGGAAAAACCCAGACTTGTTTACCACCAAAACTAGACAGACTGACCTTGTGAACGTCTGGTTTAGCTCTGTTATTATGTCTGTAAACTTGTTTGTGTCTAGAAAAAAACTGTTCTGTCATTGCCATTGAGTATTATTGAAGCTCTAATGTAAGTCTATGACAGACAGGAGTGGTAACTTTGTAACTGTTTGTGCTAAGCTTCTCCACTCCACCAACCCCCCCCCCTCCCCACACTAGAAGGTTCCAGTCTAACTTGAGATGGTATATAAGGGGAGCAGTCAGAGCACCGAGTGTTCTAGTTAGGGGCCAGTGCTTGGAGAGGGAAACTCATGCCAGTCTGCATGAGTGACCAGGAGAAGACGCTGGACACTGACATGGGGACGCTGAGCTACAGACCGTGGGCCTTTGACTGGAGTACCAGCCTTCTGAAGAGAGAGAGGGACAGCTAGCTCAGGACTTTCTTCAGCATGAAACCCTTCTTCTGCCAGGGAGGAGACTGGAGAAGCCGGCCCTATGCCTCGTCTCAGGGAGGACACTGGAGAAGGCAGCCATAGGCCTCGTCTCAGGGAGGAGACTGGAGAAGGCAGCCATAGGCCTCGTCTCAGGGAGGAGACTGAAGAAGGCAGCCCTATGCCTCGTCTCAGGGAGGAGACTGGAGAAGCCAGCCCTATGCCTCATCTCAGGGAGGAGACTGGAGAAGCCAGCCCTATGCCTCATCTCAGGGAGGAGACTGGAGAAGCAGCCCTATGGCCTCGTCTCAGGGAGGAGACTGGAGAAGGCAGCCTATGCCTCGTCTCAGGGAGGAGACTGGAGAAGGCAGCCCTATGCCTCGTCTCAGGGAGAGACTGGAGAAGCCAGCCCTATGCCTCATCCTCAGGGAGGAGACTGGAGAAGC
>ONZH01018061.1:0-21636 GCA_900303285.1 Rhinella marina
CCTGTTGATAAATAAATGATGGTCCAACTAAACGCAAACCGGATGGAATAGCATGCCGCTGCAAGATGCTGTGGTAGTCATGCTGGTTCAGTATGTCTTCAATGTTGAATAAATCCCCAACAGTGTCACCAGCAAAGCACCCCCACACCATCACACCTCCTCCTCCATGCTTCACGGTGGGAACCAGGCATGTAGAGTCCATCCGTTCACCTTTTCTGCGTCGCACAAAGACACAGTGGTTGGAACCAAAGATCTCAAATTTGGACTCATCAGACCAAAGTACAGATTTCCACTGGTCTAAAGTCCATTCCTTGTGTTCTTTAGCCCAAACAAGTCTCTTCTACTTGTTGCCCATCCTTAGCATTGGTTTCCTAGCAGCTATTTTACCTTTTTCTATTCACTAGGACTATCAGCTATGTATTCACCCGACTTCTGCCCAACACAACTCATGGTCCCAACCCCATTTATAAGGCAAGAAATCCCACTTATTAAACCTGACAGGGCACACCTGTGAAGTGAAAACCATTTCAGGTGACTACCTCTTGAAGCTCATCAAGAGAATGCCAAGAGTGTGCAAAGCAGTAATGAAAGCAAAAGGTGGCTACTTTGAAGAACCTAGAATATAAGACATATTTTCAGTTGTTTCACACTTTTTTGTTAAGTATATCAGCTCTCACCCAGGCCAATCAGCTCTGACATGGCATGTCAATGCTGAACTTTACATATATTATAGGAGGGAGTGGGAGTGATGCTCTGCCTGCTTCTGTTGGTGATAGGAGGAAGTCAATGGAGGAAGCTGTGAAGGAGGCAAATAAGCTCCTGGTGTGGGAACCAGACCAACATAAAAGTAAACATGTGCTGCCTCATCACTGCCACGAAAAACATTGACCCACTAGGCCACGAAAGACATGTATTGTCCCTGCCCATAACAGCTGCTCCAGATGTCCATGGTGGCGTGTATCTTGCCAAACAGTGAGAATTGAAGGGGTGGCCCATGTTCTCTGACAGTAAAACATGACAGTACAAGGCAGGAATGGCTTTTTTGTACAAATGATGCCAGCTATTTTCCAGTGAGGCTGAGCACTTTTTATGAGCTCACTGAAGACAGCAACTTAGCCAGGTGGGAGTTAACCCCTTCGCGACCAGCGCCGTACATGTACGGCGCTGGGGCGATGCGGGCACATGGCGCCCGCTCGCGGGTGCGGCGGGCGTCATGGCCGGCAAGTCTCTGCTGTTTCTAACAGCAGAGACTTGCCGCTACCTACTCCATCGGCGGCGTCTTCCGGGGTGACTAGATGCCGTGATCACACGTGATCACGGCATCTAGTTGCGTCTAAATCCGGAAGCGTTCGCTTCCGGGTGGTGTACAGACACCCCGTGTGGCCAATCGGGGTGTCTGTACACCATATGAAAACTGTAATCCTCGCTGGTGAGGATTACAGTTTTCAAACTGCAATTCTTATTCTGGCCACTAGATGGCAGGCCAGGATAAGAAATGAGCAATTCATGGTTTTCTGAGTCTATAAAACCCAGAATTGCTCATAAAGAAAAAAAAAAAAAGCCACAATATATAAGCCCATATTTGAGCTTTCTAATAGTACAAAAAAAATTAAAAAAAAAATGTTAAAAAATATATAAAAAATAAAAAAGATGTAAAAGTTCAAATCACCCCCCTTTCCGTATAAGTAAAAAATAAATACCTAAATAACAATAAATATAGACATCATGGGTATCACCGTGACCGAAAACGCCCGTACTTTTAAAATATAAAAAAAAAAATTCCAATACGGCGAATTGTGTGGCGGAAAAAAGCGTCCAAATGGCGATTTGCCGTTTTTTGTCGCTTTTTTTTTCTAAAAAAAATTAAATAAAAAGTGATCAAAAAGTCATACACACCCCAGAATGGTATCAATAAAAACTTCAGATCGTCCCGCAAAAAATGAGCCCCCATACAGCTCTGTACACATAAATACCAAAAAGTTATAGGGGTCAAGATTTGACAAGGAAAAAAAAAAAAAAAAAAAGGGGCAACTTTCTAATTAGTTTATCACTATGAAAACGCAGGAAAAACTATACATATTAGGTATTGCCGGATTCGTACTGACCAGTAGAATGAAAGTAACGGATCAGTTTTAATGCACATCGAACGCTGTAAATAAGAAACCCGTAGAACTGTAGCGGAATAGCGTTTTCTTTGCAATTTCACCCGGTTTGGAATTTTTTTCCCGCTTCCCACTGCACCGTATGCAATATTAAATGGTGGCGTTGGAAAGTACAACTTGTCCCGCAAAAAACAAGCCCTCATACAGCTATGTGAACAGAAAAATAAAAGAGTTATGGCTGTTTGAAGGCAGGGAGCGCAAAACGAAAATGCAGAACCGAAAAAAGCTCCGGTCGCGAAGGGGTTAAGCTTGTGCACCAGCATATTACTGGGCATGTAGAGTTGTTTCTTGGCTACAAATTCTATTATCAATGGCAATGGAATTGAGTATGAGGTTTAGTCTGAGCGGGAGAAGCAGTAGCTGATGATTACAATGACAAGGACACTGGATGTGGTCCAACTGCATCAAAGGAGACCTGGAGAAGGAACTGGTGATGCTGCATCATGCGCTGCATTAGTACCATGGTGCCTATGTTTATGTTTGAATGCCCAGGGTTTATTTAACCCTTTAGTGACCAGCCAGTTTTGGGCCTTAATGGCCAGGAGATTTTTTTCATTGTCGCCTTCCAAGAACTATAACTTTTTTTCTTTTTTCATCTATGTAGCCATATGAGGCTTGTTTTTTGTTTCACAACTTGTAGTTTTTAATCGTGCCATTTTAGGGTATACATATGGTAACTTACTGATTAACTTTTATTAACTCTGGGAGGGAGATGGGAAAAAACACCAATACTGCCACTGAGTTTTTACATTATAAATGTTGCGGTCTGCATTTTTGGGAATAAATAACACAATCATTTTATTTTCTGGGTCATTAGAATTACAGCGATACAAAGGATAAATATTTTTTTTACGTTTTACTTTTCTTGAACAATAAAACCATTTTTTTTAACCCTTTGGCGACATTGGACGTACCAGTACGTCCTGAGCACGAGGTAGTTCGTGCTACAGGGCGTACCGGTACGTCTTGCATTGAAACCCCCCCTACTCAGTGCAGGGGGGGTTAAATGCTGTAATGGGTGCTGTTTAGGGCACCCAGCCACCCATAGCGAAGGCCTCGGGGGGTGCCGTGCACCCCCCATAAAGGCGATCGCTGTGAATGGCTGGTCTATTCAGACCAGCCATTCACAGCAGGCAAGGGGTACTCGGCGGGGATAGCGCTATTCTAGCGAATCCCCGCCGAGTGTCAGTAATTAGGGGGAGGTCAGGGTGTCCCCCCGCCCCCCTGATTAGCTGTGGGCAGATGGGTGGGCAGATGGGCAGGCGGGGGGGGGGGGGAGACCTGCAACGTGCGGGCGGCTGCCGCGAGTGCCGCCCGCAACGATCTTTCAGGATGGCTGATCGTTATTCAAGCAGAGTATCAGCATACAGCTGATACTCTGCTTGAAACTGCTGACATCGGTGCTGGCACCGATGTCAGCAGTTTAACCCCTTCCATGCCGTGGTCCGTAGGGACCGCTGTATGGAAGGGGTTAACAGGGAGGGAGCGCTCCCTCCCTCTCCCATCGGCGCTGCGGTGCGCTGGCAGCGCCGATGGTGTGGGCAGATGAGAGGGAGGAAGCTCCCTCTCCCTTCCATCGGGACGCTGCTCTGCTGTGGCAGCGTCCCGATGGTTACCATGGCAACCAGACGCTTTCGTCTGGCTTGCCATGGAAGCCTGTTCAAGCTCCTGCTAAAGGCAGGAGCTTGAACAGGCTATAAGAAAATACACTGCAGTACACTATACAGTGTACTGCAGTGTATTGTAAAATACCAGACCCACTGGTTCTTGAAGAACCAAGTGGATCTGAGTCAAGAAAGTGGGAAAAAAAAAAAAAAAAGTTAAAAAAATTGATTAAAAATAAAAAAACACACAATACATAAACATGTTAGGTATCGCCACATCCGTAACAATCTGCTCTATAAAAATATTACATGAGGTGGCCCCCCAGGCGAATGCTGTAAAAAAAAAATTTAAAAAAACTATGGCAAAATAGCCATTTTTTTCCCTCTTCCTTCACAAAAACTGTAATAGCAGGCGATCAAAAAGACGTATTTACCCCAAAATGGTATCAATTCAACCGTCATCTTGTCCCGCAAAAACTGTACCCTACCTGAGACAATCGCCTGAAAACTGAAAAAAATATGGCTCTCTGAAAATGGCAACACAAAAAAAATATTGTATTCTGTTCAAAAATGCATCTAATGTGTAAAACTTTCCAACAATAAAAAAGTTGGACATATTGGGTATCGCTGCGTCCGTAACAACCTGCTCTATAAAAATATTACATGAGATGGCCCCCCAGGCGAATGCTGTAAATTTTTTTTTTTTTTTAAAAACTATGCCAAAATAGCCATTTTTTCCCCTCTTCCCTCACAAAAAGTGTAATAGCAGGCGATCAAAAAGGCGTAATTACCCCAAAATGGTATCAATTCAACCGTCATCTTGTCCCGCAAAAACTGTACCCTACCTGAGACAATTGCCTGAAAACTGAAAAAAATATGGCTCTCTGAAAATGGCAACACAAAAAAAATATTGTATTCTGTTCAAAAATGCATCTAATGTGTAAAACTTTCCAACAATAAAAAAGTTGGACATATTGGGTATCGCTGCGTCCGTAACAACCTGCTCTATAAAAATATTACATGAGATGGCCCCCCAGGCGAATGCTGTAAAAATTAAAAAAAAAAACGATGCCAAAATAGCCCTTTTTTTCCCCTCTTCCCTCACAAAAAGTGTAATAGCAGGCGATCAAAAAGGCGTATTTACCCCAAAATGGTACCAATGAAAACCCCACCTCATCCTGCAAAAAATGAGCCCCCACATAAGACAATAGCTCAAAAAATAAAAATCAATGGCTCCCGCAAACCACTCCATCAAAATCTGTGTTGTAAAATCCATATGGCGCTCCTTCTGTTTTGAGTCCTGCCATGTGCCCCCACAGCAGTTTACCACCACATATGGGGTGTTGCCGTATTCAGGAGAAAATGGGTAACAAATTATGGGGGGGGCTTTTCTCCTGTTACCCCTTATGCAAATAAAAAAAAATTGGGGCTAAAGCAACATTTTATTGGAAGAAAAAAAAAATGTTCATTTTCACAGCCAAGTGTTTCCAAATTCCGTAAAATGCTTAGGGGGTCAAAGTGGTCAGTACCCCCTTAATATATTCTTTGAAGGGTGTAGTTTCAAAAATGGGGTCACTTTTTGAGGGTTTCCACTGTAGGGGTACGTCAGGGTCTCTCAATTACAAAATGGTGCCTAAAAACTATTCTAGCAAATTTTGCCTCCAAAATCCGTATGGCGCTCCTTTCCTTCTGACCACTGCCACAAACCCATAGAGACGTTTACCACCACATATGGGGTATTTCTGTAAACTGCAGAATCAGAGCAATGTAAATTGAGGTTTAGTTTGCTGTTAACCCTTGCTGTGTTTCAAGAAAAAAAATATTAACATGAATAATCTACGAAAAAAGTGAAATTTTGAAATTTCACCTCCATTTTCCATTAATTCTTGTGGAACACCTCAAGGGTTAACAAAGTTTGTAACAGCAGTTTTTTATAATTTGAGGGGTGTAGTTTCTAAAATGGGGTCATTTATGGTGGGTTCCATTATGTAAGACCCTCAAAATCACTTTATATCTGCATTGGTGTTAAAAAAAATGGTTTTGGAAAATTTGGTGAAAATTTGAAAAATGGCTTCTAAACTTCTAAGCCTCCTAACGTCCTAAAAAAGTAAAATGACGTTTACAAAATGATGCCAACATAAAGTAGACATATGGGGAATGTAAAATAATAACTATTTTTGGAGGTATTACGGTGTATTTTGAAAGTAGAGAAATTGAAATTTGGAAATTTGCTAATTTTTCAGAATTTTTGGTAAATTTGGGATTTTTTCATAAATAAGGGTGAAATATATTGACTCAAATTTATGACTGTCATGAAGTACAATGTGTCACGAGAAAACAATCTCAGAATGGCCTGGATAAGTAAAAGCGTTCCAAAGTTATAACCACATAAAGTGACACATGTCAGAATTCAGAAATTTGGCCCAGACATTAAGGCCAAAATGGGCTCTGTCCTCAAGGGGTTAAAGAAGAAAATGCTTTTGCATCGTCACATTCCAAGACCCATACCTTTTTAAATTTTCTCTTTGAGTTGTGGAGGGCTTGATTTTTGAGGGACAACTTGTAGTTTTCATTGGTATCATTTTGGGGTGTATAACACTTTTTGATTGCGTTTTATTACATTTTTACTGTGGCAAATATGCAAAAAGCATTTTGTTTTTAACAGCATTCACTGTATTCCTGCCTTCCTCTGGATCAACTTGCAGGACAACAGGCCGAACTGGATGGACAGATGTCTTTTTTCAGCCTTATAAACTATGTTACTATGTTACTATATAATTCCACATGTGTTAATTCATAGTTTTGATGCCTTCAGTGTGAATCTACAATGAAAATACAGAAAACTCTTTGAATGAGAAGGTGTGTCCAAACTTTTGGTTGGTACTGTATATATATATATATATATATTGTAGCAGGTCGTTCACACTTAACCCAGAATCAAGGTAGAGACACCAGGAAAAGTCCAGTTAAATACCTTTATTGCAGGTTTCTTCCAGCTCAAAACAACATCACCGGTATGCAGCCGGGTAAAGAGGACACACAGGTTCAGTATTCTCAGTCCATATAAATCCACAGGTCTTCAGTTCAGGCAGTGTTACCTCACACCAACCTGGCCAACTCTAAACTGAGACACACCTAACCCTTGCTGCAGGATTAAATGGGATTCCTGGACATGAGCTCCAGCAGAAACCCGGAGTGGAGCGAGGGGAATGAGCACCCACCCAGCACTTTGCTCATCCCCAGTAAAACCAGGCCCAAATGACTGTTTCCAGCCATATAAATAACAGCGTCTGCTATTACTTAGCTCTGGTTTTACTACACCAAGACCCAAGCATTTCTCTCTTTAGCATTTTTCATCCAAACCAGGGGAGAATGATCAGTCACAAGGCGGAAATGTCGCCCCAGCAGATAGTACCGCAGTGATTCTAATGCCCATTTAATGGCTAAGCACTCTTTCTCAACTGTACTGTAGTTCTTTTTTCCGCTGGGGTGAGCTTCCTGCTTAAATAAGTGACTGGGTGTTCTTCCCCGTTCACTTCTTGTGATAGTACGGCACCTAATCCAACCTTGGACGCATCTGTGTGAACAATGAACGGGTCCGTAAAATTAGGGTTGGATAGGACTGGCTGTACACACAAGACTGTTTTTCGAGACTGGAACACTTTTTCTGCTTCGGGACCCCACTTAAACCTGCCAGAATTTTTTTTTCTTTAACAGATCAGTCAAAGGTGCCGCCATCTCGGCAAAGTTGGGTATTAATCTCCTGTAATACCTCACAATGCCGAGAAACGCTTTTACCTGCTTTGTGGATGAAGGCCAGGGCCAATTTTGGATGGCCTCAACCTTGTTTATTTGGGGTTTGATAACCCCATGGCCAATCACATACCCCAAATACCAAGCCTCTTCTAGGCCTAATGCACACTTTTTTTGGGTTGGCCGTCAAGCCTGCGTCCCTAAGGGAATTCACTACAGCCTGGACGTGGGATAAGTGGGATTACCAATCTTCAGGCGTAACAAAGGCGGTTTTCTCCTTAGCGGTCTTTGTTAGGGGTACCTGCCAGTACCCTTTGGTAAGATCGAGTGTCGTGAAATACTGGGATCGGCCCAGCTTTTCGATAAGCTCATCCACTCGGGGCACTGGGTAAAGGTCAAATTTTGACACATCATTTAATTTCCGGAAATTGTTACAAAACCGCAACGACCCATCTGGTTTGGGAATCAGCACTATTGGGCTGGTCCACTCACTTTTAGACTCTTCAATGACACCTAAGTTAAGCATTTTTTTTACTTCAGCAGCAATGGCTTTCCTCCTGGCTTCAGGCACACGATATGGTTTCAACCGTACCTTTACCTGCGGCTCGGTGACAATGTCATGCTGTATTATGGTTGTCCGACCTGGCTTTTCCGAAAAGACATCAGCATTTTGTTGAACTAAGTTCCGTACTTCCCTTATTTGCTGTTTAGACAGCGTCTCTGCTATTTTTACATCAACCTCCGCCTGAACTACCCTCGGGGTCTCCCCACTGGTCACTGACAATGTTTCGCCCATAGGGACTCACGTTCCTTCCAAGCTTTTAATAAATTCACATGGTACAGCTGTACCGGTTTTCTACGCCCGGGCTGATAAACCTTGTAAGTGACCTCCCCTACTTTTTCCCTTATTTCATACAGCCCTTGCCACTTGGCCAAAAATTTGCTTTTCAGCAGTAGGAACGAGCACCAGTACTCTATCTCCAGAAAGGAAGGACCTAACTGTGGCATTTTTATTGTATGCTCGACTTTGAGCCGCTTGAGCTTCTAACAGATGCTCTTTAACAATCTGCATCACAGCCGCAATCCAGTCCTGCATTGCCATGACATGTTCTACCACACTCTTATGGGGTGTGGGTTCCTGTTCCCAGGTCTCTTTGG
The DNA here is from genome assembly GCA_900303285.1 of Rhinella marina. Lineage (NCBI taxonomy): Eukaryota > Metazoa > Chordata > Amphibia > Anura > Bufonidae > Rhinella > Rhinella marina. The sequence goes on from ONZH01018061.1 coordinate 8,678, forward strand.
CAATGTCTAAAAGGCCTCTGGGGTGTCTTCCATATAAGAGTTCGAATGGAGAGAACCCTGTGGAGGCCTGTGGTACCTCCCGGATGGCGAACAACAGATATGGAAGCAACATGTCCCAATCCTTTCCATCTTTAGATACCACCTTTTTTAACATGGATTTCAGGGTTTTATTGAACCTTTCGACAAGCCCATCTGTTTGTGGGTGGTATACGGAAGTGCGTAATACACTGCTTAATGTGAAGCAGTTTACACAACTCCCTTGTCACCTTAGACATAAATGGGGTGCCTTGATCTGTAAGAATCTCTTTTGGCAATCCAATACGGCAAAACATCGTAAACAACTCTTTGGAAATGAGTTATGCCGCAGCGGTATTGCCTCCGGGTATCGAGTAGCATAGTCCACCACCACTAAGATGTGCTGGTGGCCTCGGGCCGACTTTACCACTGGTCCTACTAGATCCATAGCGATTCGTTCGAATGGTACCTCTATAATAGGTAGAGGTATCAACGGACTTCGGAAATTCGCTGTGGGTGTAGTCAGTTGGCAGTCTGGGCAGGACTCACAGTACCTTTTTACCTCTTCATAGACTCCTGGCCAAAAGAACCGCTGTAATATGCGTCCTTGGGTCTTTTCCACCCCCAGATGCCCTCCCAGGACATGGGTATTGGCCAAATCCAATACAGCTCGGCGGTAAGGTTGGGGCACTACTAGCTGTTCCACTACTTCCTGCCTAACCTTAACTACCCGGTATAATAGCTCCTGATTCACAGCCATGTGGGGAAATACTGTATCTGCCCCTGGGTGCTGTGCTACCCCATTAATCACTGTTATTCTTTCCCTTGCACGCCCTAAAGTAAGATCCTGAAGCTGGGCTGTACCAAACGTAACACGGGACACTTCAAGTTCCGGGATAGATGGGGCCTCTGCCACATCACCGTCCAGTACCTCTAAAGGAAACCTGTCAGGGTCACACTTTTGCCCTACGTTTGTCACCCCTACTGCTGGTATGTTTGAATCAGGGACTTCGGGTTCAGGTCCCGGGAACACTTCACCCACAAACGTTTGGTTTTGATTCTTCCACAATGGAAAAAACAACGGGAAGTCTCTTCCCAGTATCACATCATATGGGAGATGTCCCACAACAGCCATCATATGTTGCACCTCCCCACAAGCCGTGGTCACAGTTACGGGTGTTGTCAGATAGTCCCGTTGATCCCCATGGATGCAGACTATCGTCATTGTTTGCACCGTGGGTGTTGTCTCTGAGATCAGGGACTCATGCACAAGCGACACTAAACTTCCTGAGTCCAGGAGTGCATTAGCCCGGTATCCGTTAATAGCCACCTGGCACAAAGGTGGTGTGTCGTGAACTGTTGGAGGTCTGCAACACATACGGGTCAGGCATAGAAAGAGGTACGTCGGGCGTACCCGACATCCATGGCTTCGCTGGTTATATAACATCGTTATAACGGAAAGAAACTGAATCCCTAGGACGGACATCAAAACGGACACCTTTAAGAGGCATTCCGTTTTGATCCGTCATAATAGAAGCCTATGGCCCTGCATAACGGATCCATCTGGTTACCGTTATGCTGGACGGAAAACAAAGTCCTGGAGCAGGTCGGGTCCAGGCTGTGAGACACAGTGGGGTCCCTGAGGAGAAGACAGGAGCGGTGTATAACTGTGTTGTAGAGTTGAGCGAACGTGCTCATAACAAGCACTGTACTGCTCGGATCCCCTGCGCTCGCATTGGGCGCAGGCATCCGGATCCGTCGGGTGAGGAGGACGGATCCGGATGGCTGCACCCATGTGAGCGCAGGGGATCCGAACGCTACAGTGCTCGTTACGAGCAAGTTCGCTCAACTCTACTGTGTTTCTTTTACACTAAACATATCGTTTTGCATTGTTTCCAAAAAGTTGGATTTTGGTTTCATCTGACCAGAGCACCTTCTTCCACATGTTTGGTGTGTCTCCCAGGTGGCTTGTGGCAACCTGTAAACAAGACTTTTTATGGATATCTTTGAGAAATGGCTTTCTTCTTGCCACTCTTCCATAAAGGCCAGATTTGTGACGTGTTCGATTGATTGTTGTCCTATGGACAGACTCTCCCACCTCAGCTGTAGATCTCTGCAGTTCATCCAGAGTGATCATGGGCCTCTTGGCTGCATCTCTGATCAGTCTTCTCCTTGTTTGAGATGAAAGTTTAGAGGGACGGCCGGGTCTTGGTAGCTTTGCAGTTGTCTGATACTCCTTCCATTTCAATATGATTGCTTGCACAGTGCTCCTTGGGATGTTTAAAGCTTGGGAAATGTTTTGGTATCCAAATCCGGCTTTAAACTTCTCCACAACAGTATCACGGACCTGCCTGGTGTGTTTCTTGGTCTTCATGATGCTCTCTGTGCTTTAAACAGAACCCTGAGACTATCACAGAGCAGGTGCATTTACGAATACTTTCGCAAGGCACTGTATGTATCAGCTGTTGGTGCTATAAATACCCCACCTCCCCCTCTACCTGCACGCATGAGTAAGGGGGTGTGTTCTCCCAAAACGTCGCGTGGAGGGGAGGTGGTAAGAACAATGTCTGTCTCAGCGTCCCTCATGATGTACCATTTTATACTGGAATGAATTAAAGAAATAAAAAGAAATAAAATGTTTTGCACCAGCAACTTGTGAGTATGACTTCTATTGCTCACTCACATGTAATATTGCCACAAAGAGTTAAAAAGACACAAGTCTGCAAGTTTGAAAGACTGTCGATGCTGGGTTAAGCAGAGCTCCCAGTGTGGACTTGTATTTGTGGCTGAAGTGCTACATATTTAAGATGGCAATATGCTACTGCCATTGTCTGCTAGTCCCCCTGCTGCCACTACTACTACCACTACTTCTACCCCTACAAAGCTGCACATCTCCTGCCTTGTCATTCAGGTTCCATACTGTGTTGCTGCTGCTCCTGAAAAAAAGAGAATTTTGGGGTATTTATTGAGAACAAGCCATTGCTTTTTCCTATAATATGGTAAGTATAAGATGGGCAGGCTGACCCTGTTAAAGAAAATCTGTCACCATGATTCTGGATTGCTATCTGAGGTATTGCTATCTGAGGCAGGATTGCTATCTGAGGCAGATTGCTATCTGAGGTAATACAAGAGTGGAGTAAAAAGAGTCCAGATTTTCCTACTGCCCCCTGTTCCCCCACTCGTAGCACTCTAAGCTACCCACTCTGGACTGCTATGCTGTTCTAACATAATGGAAAGGACTTATCTGTGCATGTACAGCAGTGCTGACAATGTATTTTAGAGCAGCTTTAAATGAGGGCAGTAGGAAAATAAAAAAAACAGTGATTTGGACTCCTTATCTGCAGTACTATACATGTATTACAGAAGAAAATAGTCTAAGATCACAGTCACAGATGCCTTTAACCCCCTTAAGGACCTAGGACGAGAATGCTCTTCCTACATGGCCTGTACTTTGTGCCCTAGGACGAGCATTCTCGTCCTGCAGTCCTTCACCTGTCCTACATGCGGTGCCGCAATCAGCAGCAATTAACTGACAACCGGACCCCTGCTGCATCCAGCAGCAATGGTGATAACACAGATGCCGGGGGATTAACCCATCATATCAGCGCTTACCGTAGCATATGGGAGGTTTGCGCCCCCTATCCTCATGCATCGGGTCTCGGCACTGCGGTGACAGGGCCCTGATGGTTGCCATGACAGCTATGGAGGCCTATGAGGCCCAGCCCCCAGACTTGGTCTCAAAGCCAAACTATCAGTGTATTACACTGTGTAATACAATGATAGTCAATGTAGTACAATACAGATGTATTGTGCAGCATTGAAACAGGGATCAAACCCTGTAATGTGGGACAAAAATAAAAAAAATAATAAAAGTAAAATAAGAATGTTTTTAACAATTAAAAATTAAAGTTTCAATTAAAGAAGCCCTATACAGAGTACTGCAGTGTATTGTAGAGGCCTCAGACCCACTGGATCTGCAAGAACCAAGTGGGTCTGGGTCAAAAAAGTTTAAAAAAAAAATTCCAATACCCACACATATAATTGGTTACAAATGTAAAAAATAAAAAAAATGTGGCTTTCAGAAAGTGGAAACAAAAACATGATTTAAAAAAAAAATGTTTTTATTGTGTAAAATAAAATGTAAAAAATGCACATATTAGGCATCGCCGCATCTGTAGCAACCTGCTCTATAAAAATAGCATGTGATCTAACCCGTCTGGTGGACACTGTAAAAAAACTGAAAGGTGTGACAAAAAAAACATTTTTTTTTTATCATCTTGCATCACGAAAAATATAATACCAAGCAATCAAAAATTTATATGTGCCCCAAAATGGTACCAATCAAACCGTCATCTCATCCCATGAAAAATGAGACCCTATCTAAGAAAATCATCCAAAAAAAAAAAATTAGGGCTTTTTAAAAAAAAATTTTTGTGTAAATCCAAAATAAAATTTAAAAAATATTAGCTATTACATATTAGGTATCACAAAAAATGAGTGAAAAGAAAAACACTTTATTCACCCCTGTGGTCGCAACTAGGGATAAGCAAACTTGTGTTTCAGGTTTGGCGTACAAGGTTCAGGTTTGGGTTATGTAAGAATTCCGTTATGGATTCCACTACTACGGACCATAACTAAGGGTCCATTCAAACATCTGCATAATGGGTCTGCATCCGTTCTGCAGCACCGCAAAAAAATAGAGCATGTCCTATTCTTGTCTGCAGCCACGGACAAGAATAGGCATTTTTATCATAGTGCCGGCCATGTGCAGACCGCAAAATGCGGAACGCACATGGCTGGTGTCTGTGTTTTGCGGATCAGCAATATATTTTCTTTATATACTGTATATATATATATATATATATATATATATATATATATATATATATATTAAATCATTTATCTGGTGTAAAGTAGAACTGGTTTAGTTGCCCCTAGCAACCAATCAGATTTCACCTTTCATTTTTCATAGCTTCATTGGAAGATGAAAGGTGGAATCTGATTGGTTGCTATGGACAACTAAGCCTGTTTTCCTTTGAACTAGTTTTGATAACTCTTCCCCCTGTGTACTACTATGTGTACATAGTATTGTGTGTCATCAAACTGTACTAATGTCACGAACGTTCCTGCATCAGGTTGCAGGCGTTCGGCTAGGCTTTCAAAAGTGACATAATTTGAAATGTTTTCCTCTTGGTTTGGCTGCTGTTTACCACACCCCTTCCCCTCAGCTGTTGTGGGTGTGGTGATTATCTTTCCCCTATTTATCCCTTCCTCTCCCAGTATTCCTTGTGGTTTATACTTTCTGCTTACTTTGTGGTGTTCTCAGCTAGATCCGGTTGCTGCAATATCTGCATTAAGATAAGTGTCATTTTCCCTATTGTGTTTATCCTACTTTTCCCTGTTGTGGTTTTGCCTTCTGGAGTCTCCTGTTCGTCCGTCCTCTTGGAGGAACGGGTTGACTCTTTCCTCTGTCACTAGCTGCAGGGTTCTCTAGGGTCAGGTGTTATTAGGTTCCTGTGTATGAACTCTCCTACTACTCAGGCCTGTTCATACTGGTAGTCAGTCAGGGCCTAGTTTCAGGGCTCCCTGCAGGAGGTGATCATTTCCCTTGTTTGGGCTTTTCCCTTCCCTCTTACGCTTGGTGTGGCTATTCCCTCCACACCAGAGCGAGACATTGTAAACCGCCTAACAAAAATTAATGTCATTTTTGTGCTGACATGGATGCTATTGCTGCGCTTGCTGAACGGCTGCAGGGACTCAGCTTGGAGGTGGCTGACATCCGCAACCACATTCAGAGACCACAGGCCGGTGGTTCTGGGGGTGCTGGGTGTCAGGCCTGTTTGGAGCCTAAGGTCGCCCTCCTGGTAGATTTTCTGGGGGACGTGATAATTTTATTCATTTCAGGGAGGCATGCAATTTGTATTTCAGACTGCATCCACATTCTTCTGGTAATGAGGAGCAGAAGGTTGGTGTGGTCATCTCGCTGCTTAAAGGGGATGCGCAGTCAGGGGCCTTTTCTCTGCCGACTGGATCGCAGTCTCTCCGGTCGGTAGATGAATTTTTCAAGGCTTTAGGGATTATCTATGATGACCCGGATCGTATCTCCTTGGCCGAGACCCAGATACGTGACCTTCGTCAGGGTGAGCGCTCGGTTGAGTTTTATTGCTCTGAGATCCAGAGGTGGCCGACCACTACTGAATGGAACGATCCGGCTCTACGTAGCCAATTCTGTCAAGGTTTGTCAGAAAGACTGAAGGACGCTTTGGCCTTTCATGAAACCCCTGTGTCTTTGGAAGCCGCTATGTCTCTTGCTGTACGTATGGATAGGCGCCTGAGAGAGCGATCTAGGGGCCCCCGCTCTCAGGACGTACTATCACGTAGTGTACTGTATTCCTATGACACTTTGGGTGAAAATTCCTCTGGGTTGATGTCAGGGGACGAACCTATGCAGTTAGGGGGGAACAGAAATCTAAGCTGCAGAAACCAATGTCAGACAGCTGCTGCCAAGGCCAATAAGATAATGGGCTGCATCAAAAGAGGCATAGATGCCCGTGATGAGAACATAGTCCTGCCACTTTACAAATCACTAGTCAGACCACACATGGAGTACTGTGTACAATTCTGGGCTCCTGTGAACAAGGCAGACATAGCAGAGCTGGAGAGGGTTCAGAGGAGGGCAACTAAAGTAATAACTGGAATGGGTGGACTACAGTACCCAGAAAGATTATCAAAATTAGGGTTATTCACTTTAGAAAAAAGACGACTGAGGGGAGATCTAATAACTATGTATAAATATATCAGAGGTCAGTACAGAGATCTCTCCCACGATCTATTTATCCCCAGGACTGTGACTGTGACGAGGGGCCATCCTCTGCGTCTGGAGGAAAGAAGGTTTGTACACAAACATAGAAGAGGATTCTTTACGGTAAGAGCAGTGAGACTATGGAACTCTCTGCCTGAGGAGGTGGTGATGGTAAGTTCACTGAAAGAGTTCAAGAGGGGCCTGGATGTATTTTTGGAGGGTAATAATATTACAGGTTATAGTTACTAGAGAGGGGTCGTTGATCCAGGGAGTTATTCTGATTGCCTGATTGGAGTCGGGAAGGAATTTTTTTCCCTAGTGGGGAAAACTGGCTTCTACCTCACAGGGTTTTTTTGCCTTCCTCTGGATCAACTTGTAGGAAAACAGGCCGAACTGGATGGACAGATGTCTTTTTTCGGCCTTATAAACTATGTTACTATGTTACTATGTTACTCCTGTTTCCACTCTTAAGCATTTTGGTAATAAAAAGGGTGTGTGTTTTTTCTGTGGTCAGAAAGGACACTTTATCAATGTGTGTCCATGCATTCAATCTCTAAAAGAGAGAAAAGAAAAGGGGGCGTTGAATTCTTATCTCACCCTTGGTGGGGTGGGTGGAGAAACTGAAAATGTGCATTTGTCTTCATCCTGTAGTACCTGTTTTCTCCTGACTGCCGAGGTGGCGCTAGAGTCAAAGGTGGTGAGAATTGAGGTGTTTATTGACAGCGGGGCAGGGGTGAACCTGATTGATGCTCAGTTTGTACGTATGCATTGATTGTCTCAGAGAACATTAGAAAAGAAGATGTCTGTGTTTGCCATTGATTCTGCACCTCTATCTCAGAAGTGTTTGTCTCAGATGGTGCATGATATCAAATTAAGAGTGGGTGAATTTCATCAGGCGCTTATTTCATGTTTTGTGTTGGAAGGTCTTCCTGCTCCTGTGGTTCTGGGTTTACCGTGATTAAGCAAACATAATCCGACCATTGACTGGCATACTAGACAAATTGTGGATTGGAGTGATTATTGTGTTTACAATTGTCTTAATACCTCTTTTTCTGCTTTAACTACTAAGACACTTCCATCTTTTATATCGGATTTCTCTGATGTATTTTCTGAAGGTGGATGTCGGGATTTGCCCCCTCACCGGGAATACGATTGTCCTATCAATCTTATCCCTGGAGCAAAATTGCCCAAATATACGCTGTATAACCTTTCTGGACCTGAGAGAACGGCCATGAAGGAATATATTGGTGAGAGTTTGGCTAAAGGACATATTAGACCTTCCAAATCTCCTGTGGCAGCTGGGTTTTTCTTTGTTAAGAAAAAGGAAGGAACTTTTAGGCCATGTCTGGATTTCCGTGTACTCAATTGGATTACTGTCCGTGATCCGTACCCCCTTCCTTTGATTCCTGACTTGTTTAACCAGATTGTGGATGCCAAGGTGTTCTCCAAGTTGGAGTTAAGGGGGTCAGGATCAAGGAAGGGGATGAATGGAAGACGGCCTTTAACACTCCTGAGGGCCACTTTGAGAACCTGGTCATGCCTTTTGGGTTGACCAATGCTCCTGCTGTCTTCCAGCATTTTGTTAATGACATTTTTCATCACCTGGTGGGGAGGTTTGTAGTCGTGTATTTGGATGACATACTAATCTATTCTCCAGATATGGTGACACACCAGGATCACGTGAGACAGGTGTTGCAAATCTTAAGAGATAACAAGTTGTATGCAAAATTAGAGAAATGTGTTTTTGCTGTACATGAGGTGCCATTCTTAGGATACCTGCTTTCATCTTCAGGTTTTCGTATGGATCCAGAGAAAGTCCTTGCTGTTCTGGACTGGGACCGACCTGAAAATCTGAAGGCTCTTATGCGATTTTTGGGGTTCACCAACTATTACCGAAAATTTATTAAGAACTATACGACAATAGTTAAACCTTTAACTGACATGACTAAGAAAGGGACAAATGTCTCAGTGTGGTCTGATGCAGCATTGCGAGCCTTCTCTGCTGTGAAGGAGTACTTTTCTTCTGCCCCATAATGGTGCAGCCAGATATGTCACAACTAGAGATGAGCGAGCATACTCGTCCGAGCTTGGTGCTCGTTCGAGTATTACGGTACTCGTAAGTGCTCGCTGCTTGGACGAGTATCTCGCCATGCTCGAGGAAATGGCAACTTCCGCATTGTGCATTTTTGGCGCCTATAAACTCAGCCAATCACAAGCCAGGAGACTCTGCGGTACACCCAGCATCACGTGGGGCCCTTACATGTCGATAGCAGGGGTTGGCTGGCCTGATCAGGTGACCCTGGAATATACTAGTGACTGCCCGCGGTGCTCGGCTCAGATGCTGTCTGGATGTCGTTAGGGATAGAGCTGCTGCGTTTCAGGGAGAGTGTTAGGGCCTGCATTTAGTTCTTTGTGTGATCTCCCATGAACCCAACAGCACTTCTAAGGGCTACAAGACATTTTTTTTTTGTCTCCTGGTTTGGCTGGCTGGCTGGCACTAGTAGTGCAGCTATCGCCATATATAACCCTTTTTTTTTATTGTTATATCTCAGTGATACAAATCCATTTCACACAGCTGCGTGGAACCATTCTGTGTGTCACAGTTCAGCTGTCCACTCACTACAATCGGTATTTTCTGTCCAGGTGACACTTTCTGTACGTCACTTAATCCAACAAGGTCTTTTGCTCTCACGTATATAGCTTGATCACAAAAATCTCTGTGCGACATTTGTCTGGGTCGCAGTCAAAATAGCCACCGTCAGCAGGGTGTGAGTTAGGTCTACGATAGTTTCTGCACGTCACGTTAAAAAAAAAAAAACTAAAAAAAAAAATATATATATAAAAAAAATAGTTTCTTTGTTGTTTTAGCTCAGTGATACAAATCCATTTCACACAGCTGCGTGGAACCATTCTGTGTGTCACAGTTCAGCTGTCCACTCACTACAATCCATATTTTCTGTCCAGTTGACACATTCTGTACGTCACTTAATTAAACCAGACTGAACAAGTTTGTGGGTTTCAGTACAGCAGGCCCATTTTTTTTTATTTTTATATATAATACACTTATATACAGAAAATGTTGAACCCCAGGGCTAAGGGTCGAGGACGAGGGCGTGGGCATTCAATTACTGCAGGGGGCAGAGGCCGTGGTCCTGGGCAGGGTGAGACAGTACCTGCTGATGAGGGAGCAGGGGAACGCCGCAGAGCTACACTCCCTAGCTTCATGTCTCAACTTACAGGGACACATGGTAGAGGACTGTTGAAACCACAACAGTGCGAACAGTTGATGTCGTGGATTGCGGACAATGCTTCAAGTAATTTGTCCACCAGTCAGTCTTCCACGCTGTCCACCCACGTTACCCAAGGGAGCACTCCTCTGGCTCCTCCACCTCAACCTCCTTCCCCCCAGTCTGTCCCCTCCCAGGAAAATTTGGAATGCGATCCGGCATACTCTCAGTTTTCTGGACCCTTCCCAGAGTCACAAACCACTTCTCAGGTTGCTGCTGACCTCGTTCCCGATGCCCAAGTTTTCCAACTGTCGCAGTCTGTGGGTGATAATGATGATGATGATGACAATGTTGACTTAGTGGAAGAAGTTTGTAAAGAGGTGTCGGACGATGAGGAGACACGGTTGTCAGACAGTGGTGAAGTTGTTGTCAGGGCAGGAAGTCCGAGGGGGGAGCAGACTGAGGGGGAGCAGACTGAGGAATCGGAAGATGACGAGGTGACTGACCCAAGCTGGGTTGATAAGCCGAGTGAAGACAGTGCTTCAGAGGCAGAGGCCAGTGCTCCACCAGAACAGGTTGGAAGAGGCAGTGGTGTGGCCAGAGGGAGAAGCAGGGCCAGAGCTGGTGCATCAGCAGCAACTGTTTGACGTAGTGAAGCTCCCGTGGCGAGGCCTAGATGTTCGCAAGTCTGGAGGTTCTTTAAAGAAAGTGAGGATGACCGACGGACTGTGGTGTGCAACCTGTGCCACACCAGGATCAGCAGGGGTGCCACCACTACTAGCCTAACCACCACCAGCATGCGCAGGCATATGAGTGCTAAACACCCCACTCAATGGAACCAAGGCCGTTCACCACCTCCTGCGGGTCACACCTCTGCTCCTTCCCCTGTGTCACTCGCTGCCTCTGCTAGTCAACCCCCTGCGTCACTCGCTGCCTCTGCTAGTCACCCCCTGCCCAGGACCCCGGCACGAGCGCCTCCCACCGGAAAACCACACCTTTGCCTCCACGATCCTCCACAGTGTCCACCAATGTGTCCCAGCGCAGCGTTCAGCTGTCTTTACAGCAGACGCTGGAGCGCAAGAGGAAATACAGTTCCACTCACCCACATGCCCAAGCCCTCAACGTCCACATCTCCAAATTGCTGAGCCTGGAGATGCTGCCCTATAGGCTGGTAGAGACTGAGGCCTTTCGCAATCTCATGGTGGTGGCTGCCCCTCGGTATTCGGTCCCCAGCCGCCACTATTTTTCCCGATGTGCCGTCCCAGCCCTACACCAGCACGTGTCAGAGAACATCATCCGTGCCCTGACCAACGCTGTTTCTGAGAAGGTCCACCTAACCACGGACACGTGGACAAGTGCTGCCAGGAAGGGACACTATATCTCACTGACGGCACATTGGGTTAACTTGGTGGAGGCTGGGACCGAGACTGACCCTGGGGCCGCTCATGTACTGCCCACACCGAGGATTGCGGGGCCTACCTCGAGCCCCGGTCTCTCAGACGTACTATGCCTCCTCCTCCGACCCCTCTCCTCCTCCACCGAATTACCATCCGTGGGCACGGCGCCTTCAGTCGGTAGCTCTAGGCGCAGCGGCAGTGCCGTGGGTAAGCGCCAGCAGGCGGTGCTCAAACTGCTGAGCTTAGGTGACAAAAGGCACACCGCCCAAGAGCTGTTACAGGGCATCACGGTGCAGACTGATGTGTGGCTGGCACTGCTGAACCTCAAGCCAGGCATGGTTGTGTGTGACAACGGGCGTAACCTGGTGGTGGCTCTGCAACTCGGGCAGACTGACACATGTGACATGCCTGGCCCACGTGTTCAATCTAATAGTTCAGCGGTTCCTCAAGACATACCCCAATCTGTCTAATTTGCTCACCAAGGTGCGCCGCATCTGTGCGCATTTCCGCAAGTCGACCACAGATGCTGCCACTCTCAGGGCAGCGCAGCGCCGCCTACAACTGCCCGCTCACCGACTGTTGTGCGACGGGCCCACGAGATGGAATTCGACATTAAACATATTATCCAGAGTTTACCAGCAGCGTAGGGCGATTGTAGACTGCCAGATGTCAACTTACACCAGAACTGGTAGTCAGGTCAGTCAGATTCCTGAAGTCTACAATGAGGAGTGGACGTGGATGTCTGATATCTGCCAGGTGTTGAGCAACTTTGAGGAGTCAACACAGATGGTCAGCGGCGATGCCACCATTATCAGCCTCACCATCCCGCTGCTTTGCCTGTTGAAAAACTCACTGCTCAGCATCAAGTCGGATGCTTTGCGCTTGTCACAAGAGACGGTGGAGGAAGATACGTCGCTTGATAGCCAGAGCACCCTCCGGTCTGTTTCTCAGCGCGTATCGGAGGAGGGGGATGAGGAGGAAGAGGAGGAGAATGTCGGCGAGACAGAAGAGGGTACCAGTTCTCAGTCCTTAACTCTTGAGCGTGTATGGGCTGAAGAGGAGGACTTGGAGGAGGAGGAGGAAATGGAGAGTCAGGCCAGTGAGGAGAGGGAATTCTTACGTGTTGGGACTCTGGCACACATGGCAGACTTCATGTTAGGCTGCCTATCCCGTACCCTCGCGTTAGAAGCATTTTTTCAAACACCGATTACTGGGTGTTCACTCTCCCTGGACCCACGGTACAAGCAGAACCTTTTCCACTCTCATCCCTGCAGAGGAAATGAGTATGAGAGTGAATAGATATCAACAGCCCTGGTGCACAAGCTGAAACAATCCTTCCATCTGACGCCGCTAGCGGCAGAGGGCATGGTTCTGTGGGCCAAGTAGCGGGGGAGAGGAGCCGAGCAGGCAGCTTGTTGTCCAGCACTGGCAGGGGAACGCTCTCCAAGGCCTTTGCCACTTTTATGTCACCCCAGCAAGACACTGTCACCTGTCCCCAGTCTAGGCAGAGTAGGGGGG